>VXBQ01005193.1:220212-264017 GCA_013400175.1 Phainopepla nitens
CAGAAGAGGCAGCGGGTCTGCTGGGCCAGGGCAGCGCCTTCCTCCTCGTCGTCGTCGTCGTCGTCCTCCTCCTCGTCCACGTCCACGTCCACGTCCCAGGCGCTCTCGCCGTCGGAGAGCTCGGGCATCTCCTGCTCCGGATCCATGTCCCGCCGCCGCCCCGCTTCCGGCGGCGGACACGGAGCGGGGCCGCGCGCGCCCCCTGGCGCAGCCTCCGGCCGCGGCCGCTCCCGGGCTGAGGGCCGGGCCGGCGCCATCGTGCGGGAGAGCGGGGCGGCGGGACGGAGGGATCGCCCCTCGGCGCGGGAGGTTGTTCGTGTTTCAGCGCGGAGCAGGAATCCCGCCGTCCGCGCTTGGCAGGAGCCCGGCTTTTTGTGTCCGGCGCGGCTGCCATGGGAGGGTTAAAGGGAACAGCACGCGCTTTTAAGCGTCAGCTGTTAAATAAAAATTAGCCACAGACAGAACCTCAGAATCACAGAAGCAAAGAGGTTGGAAAAAACCTCTGAGGTCATCGAGTCCGAGCTGTGACCAATCACGACCTTGTCAACCAGACTGTCCACAAAATTCAGATTCATTACCCGGTGCACCCCAAGCCAATAATGCATACTCGAGAGATGTCGATTATTTATCTCAGAGTTGCACAAGCCTGGGTGCTTGGTGGCATTCCACAAATGAAGCGCACAAACTCGCAGAACCTTTATTTATACGTTATACCTATTTATACATTGTACACTATTTATACATTTCAGCAAAGGAATTAGTGTCCATTGGCTGGCTACCAGTTACATAGTTCTCTCATTAATTAGTATTCTGTCTTCTATTGGTTAAAGATTCTCTTCCTCCTCATGTTAATTAGGCTGTGTGCTCAGTCTTTATTTGTGTTGGTGGTTGCTTGGGTTGGTGCTGTGTGTCCCTGGCCATGATCTTCCCTTTCTCGACTTACCTATTACCCAGCTGGAACTGATTGCAGCACAATTGCCGAGTTGTCTTTTTTAGTTTTTCTAGTTTAGTTTCTTTAGCGACACATTCAGTCTTTCCTTAAACACCTCCAGGGACAGTGACTCTACTACCTCCCTAGACAACCTATTCCATTGTCTAATCACCCTTTCTGTGAAGAAATTCTTCCTAATGTCCTTTGTAACTGAGACTCCATTCAAATGCAGAAGCTAAAAAGTGATTTAAAAAACTGTATAGAAAACCAAAGCTTGGAGCTCATCACTTGAAAGATATAGTACCTGATATTCCAGTTGGGTTACTGAACCTCCTTCATTTTCTCTGTATTTTCTGCCTGACAGAAGCACACATCTCTTTAGAAGAACACGGTGCTGGTTCCCATGGTTCTCCTAAGCAGGATGTGGTGGGGGAAATGTTGAAGCTAGAATTTTTACAATTTGTACCCTCAAAATGTCTAAGGTCATATCTGTGCTACTACAAATGTTTCCAAAAATAATGAAATTGCTATTTCACCTGGAACCTGATTACCTTATATAATGGCAGGAGCAGAGGTATGCTCTTCATCCTGCTAGAACTGCTCCGAGTCAGATGTTTGTGCAGTGTTTACTCCCTAACATGACATACTTAAAAAATCTCCCATATCTCATGGCTGCTGTTAGTCAGCTGTGCCTCCCTAGGCATCACACATTTTTAAATGACATCTTGTACTTTTGGATCAAATTTGTTATCCGTGAGTAGGTTAAAAAGTTAGCAAAATTTCCAGACCTCTGCACTGGCACTTTGGTTCAGGAGATTGAACATATCCTTTAAAAGCTAATTTGCCAAATTCCGCCCCTTACTATGCTTTGCTGCTTGGTGTGGTCACACCACATATGACATAGGCTCCTTTTCCAAATGAAACTACCGGGCTGCTTCAGAGCTGCAGTCACAGGAACAAACTACAGCTGCTAGCCCGAAGAGTAAATCTTGAAGGTACCAGGCACTGAATTTTTAGCACCACATGTTTTGCTACTCTTGTGTCATACTACTCAGCAGGTCAGAATGGTGATAGTTTCCTCCCTTTCCATCTTGTTTTTTGTAGGAAGCTAACCTACATTACACGTACATTAAGTAAGTTTGCTGACCACGCTAAATTGGGAGGAGCTGTCAACTCCCTTGAGGGCAGAGAGGACCTGCTGAGAGACCTCAAGAAATCAGAGAAGTGGGCAACCACCAACTTCGTGGATTTTAACAAGGCAAAGCACCAGATTCTGCTCTGGGGATGGGGAAGGCTTGGCTGTGTATATAGACTGGGGAATGAGAGGCTGGAGAGCAGCACTGCAGGAAGGGACCTGGGGTCCTGGTGGCGAGCTGAATATGGGTCAGCAGTGCCCTGGCAGCCAGGAGGGCCAGCCCTGTCCTGGGGTGCATCAGGCACAGCATCGCCAGCCGGGCAAGGGAGGGGATTGTCCTGCTCTGTTCTGGGCTGGGGCAGCCTCAGCTCAAGTGCTGGGGGCAGTTTTGGGGGCCACAATATGAGAAAGACATTAAGCAATTAGAGAGTGTCCAAAGGAAGGCCACGAGAATGGTGAAGGGTCTGGAGGGGAAGCCATGTGAGGAGCAGCTGAGATCACTTGGTCTGTTCAGCCTGGAGGAGACTGAGGGGAGATCTCATTGCAGTTAAAACTTCCTTATGAGGAGTTAAAATTTCCTCATCAGGACTCAAGGAAACAGCATGAAACTGAGTCAGGGGAGGTTTAGGTTGGATATCAGGAGTGGCTGGGCACTGGAGCAGGCTCCCCAGGGCAGTAGTCAAAGCACCAAGCCTGACAGAGCTCAAGAAGCATTTGGACAGTGCTCTCAGGCACATGGTGTGACTCTTGGCGTGATCTTCCCAGGACAAGTAGTTGGACTCAATGATCCTGATAGATTCCTTCCAATTCAGAATTCTCTGATTCTACGATATTTATTTTACAAAGGCTGGGTCTGCAACACCACTCAATATGTAGCTCTCAATGTAAGGGAAGGTACCAGGTGTTTGTTAATACATTATAATTGTTGCTCAACAGAGTGACAGTCAGCATTATCATCATCTTTGCAGTTTTTGGTCATTTGTAGAGGGATGTAAGCAAGGATATGATCGTCATCTCATCAAAGATATTTGAACTGATTGGTGACAAATTTTAAAAAGAAAAAAAGGAGTGGAATGCAGAATTCTGGAAGGAAACATCTAAGTATGATTTTACTTGTCTGGATTACAATGCTTGATCTCTCAGCTGTACTTGTATATCTGTCTCATATACCTTAATTTTCCCTTTCACCTTCTACCTCTCAAAGCTAACAAAGACTTTAAAGTATGTTACTATTTAAACAGATTAGGCTTGCTTAGTTATAGGCAAATCCAGAGGGACATGAAAAACCTAAATTTGGAAATTTGTTTTAGATAAGATCAGAATGCTAGAATTAAAAAAGGGTCCAAGAGCTACTAAGTCAGACTCCTTCACAAATTTTGTCCTGTACTTTTTAAAAATCCCAGATCCATTCAGTCTTCTACAGGTATGAGAAGATACAACCAATTTTGCAAATACTACTTAGTGGTGTGAACTAAGTGCTTCTCATGGAAATTTTTTCCCTACATAGCAATTCTGTACTACTTAATGAATTCGAATTAGTGCAAAATGCTGGCAAAGTGCTGCATTCCCTTAGGATACAGAGGAAATTTAGCCAAGTCAGATGCTTCTACCTTATGCCCCCTAAGCAGGATCTCATCCCCCAAAAGTAACAGAAGTGATGCAGAATGATAAAACATAGTTTCCCTTGTTCAAGCCGTTCGGAGCAGAAATAGATTTAACAGGCGCTGCTCTGTCAGCAGCACCCAGGCTGATAGCAGCAAAACCAGAAACAGCAGCTTCTTTGTGTTTTACTGAAATTCTCTCCCCTTTCCCACCCCCAAGGGGCAAGGGGTCACTGATTGCATAGTCTTTGCTCCGTTGCACACCCTCAGCTATTGTTGAGTCCCCTCAGAGAGCAGAGGCTGATTGTGCCCCACAGCCTTGTAACTGAGCCTTCTTCTTTGTTGTGTGAATTAAGATTCTCAATAAATGTAAAGCACCTGTTCTTTTGGGTCACTGTCTGTGATGAGTTGGGTGAGGACTCTGAAATCTGCAGCAGAAATGTATAACTCACATTAGTACCTCTTGAAATATGATCATCTTTGTTACAATCTTCTAATCCTTGTAAAGGGATTTGCATGGTACAGGAAGATTTACAATGTAATGGATTACTATTTCATAATCTGGGCCAAGGGGAAGAAACTTCAAATATTTGCTGGGTTTTTTTACTGCATTTCAAACTTTTTTCCCGTTCTGGAAACACAACACTAGGGAGACTGTTGAAGGGTTCAAACACAAAATATGGTATCAACATATCATTTGTGGGCTTTGTTTCATCTGGATTTCCAAGCATGTGTAACTTTATTCTCTACCTGTGTCACATTTTTGTGGCCTTCATTCTTGTCATAATTCAAAAGCAAAGAAATATGTTAATAGAAACTGAGTAGGAAAAATAAGAGGATTTTTTAACAAACTATTATTAAGTGGCTATGACTTTACCCTGTATAAAACATATTAAAAAAAAACAAACTAGAGAGCAGATTTTTAAAAATTCATGTTCACAAACCAAATTTTTTCTTAGTTGTGTAGTCAGAGTAGTATTTTTTAAATTTTAACCACTCAAGGCCACCAACAGAGCAGACGACAGCACACAACCATGAAACTCAAAACTGAAGACAATTTTTCAAAGCATTTTCTAACTACAAAGTCCAAACTGTCCAAAATTTTCCTTTACACTCCTTGGATACTATAGTTTGCCTGCTACGCATAAGTACCAAGAATGACACTCCCGAAAGCAAATATGCTTATATTCAGTCCCCCCACCCCAGTTTGTTGCATTTTTATTGATTTAATGATGGAAACTCTCCATAGCCAGCAGTCTGAAAACAGATAGTGGCTTTTTCATTGAGCCTTTAGGATGTGTAGAGATGAACAGGTTCTCACAAAGCTGTCACTTCCCCACATCACACAGCAAGGGAAAGCACAGCTCCAGATGCCTTAGGTGCAACAGAAGGAGGTGCAGAAACATCACCTTTTGAAGGATGGTATCCCTGCAAGTAAAACATCTGTAATAACAGTGAACTCTTAACCTCTTTATTGCCCTCACAGCCAACGGATGAACTTAGATTCTGTTAAAATAATAAAAGCTTGGAAAGATTTAAATGAAGTATAAATCAGAAAATGTGAGTGCCAGTTTGTATGCAGAGGGAATGAGCTGTAGTCAAAAGGTATTTTTTATTCTTATCATAAGGAAAAGTTAGTAGTATTGAAAGCTGAATTTAAACTGAATTTAAATGCTCAGACAGTTTAAAAGTTTCATAAAGTGAAGGCCATAATCCCCTTAGGATATTTTTTATCTGGGCAAAGCAGACCCTTTGTAGGGCTCACCCTCAAAGCAGAGTTAGGCTTAAGCTTGAGAGAGAAGGCAGGCCTAGATGTGGAGCTGAAGTGGGGCTGGAAGGGCTGCCAAAGGAAAGTGTGGGCTGCAAAACAAAACTTTCATGTGGGCAGGGACAGGTTTTGGGCTGTTGGGGTTTTGGTTTTGGGCTTTTTTGGGGGGGTGTGAGTGGCAAGAAAAGGATGCTATTTACTTGGGGGATTTGGGTTTGTTGCTGTTGTTTAGTTTTTAACAAAAATTTACCCTGGAACTAGGGTTAGGGTTATGTCACAAAGTGTTGGACTCAGTATGCTGCACACACACACCCACACACATTTATACCTCTACAGAAGTGCCTGCATCAAATGTGCATTGTGGAGCAGCTTGAGGAAAATGGGACAGTTTCAGATGCTACAGGTCACTGGAATCCAACTGAGATCTCTCCAAACAGGTAATGTTAAAAATATAATTAGTGATTAGAAAATCACTGGTCTTCAGAGTTACATTGCGTGTTTCTGTCCAAAGAGTAAATGCAGATAAGAGAATGCATAAAGCACCTTGAGGATAAACCAGTGTTCACAGAGAAAGCAGCTGTAAACAACTCAAACTTCTCTGTCTCATAATACCTGTGTTTCTGAAGGGACAATGTCTGTTTTCTACAGGGAAAAAATACCTGAACTTAGAGTAAATGATTGTACAGAAAAAATTACAAGAAAAATCATATCCCTGTTTGAAGTAAAAAAAACAAACAAACAAAAAAAAAACCGAAAAACCACCAAACAACATTTACCTTAGACCACATCATTACCATGAAATTATATGATCTTTATTCATCCACAGTAAGAAAACAAGTGAAGACAGGTGGCATTCTGATCAGCTTTCAGGTCAAACTAGCAGAATTATGAGGGCTGTGCATTAAAACCAAACACCCAAAAGCAACTATTTGGCACTTAGCTTTTTTTTATAGCATCTGTAAGGTGCTTAATGTCACAGGAGTGGACGTCAGGCATTTTAGCAAGCTTTGGAAGGAAATAAATAGACTAATTACATGGGGGAAGAAAAGCTCTTCTTGCAGAGATGAGCATCTGCAAAGTTATGTCCACCAGAACTGACCAAAGAGTGGAATCTTGAAGTGTGCAAGAAAAAAGGAAAGGATCAAATTGTTTGAGCTTGAAATTTAGAAATGATAAATGAAAGGAGCATTAGGATAGGTGTGCATAGTGAGAGGAATGAAGGATTTGTCTTTACAAACGAGTTCTGGGTCTGCTGGTAGATAAAACTAGCACTGAGAGATAAAAGAAACAATGGGAAGGATTCCACTGATTGATGAATGGAAAACAGCTATTTGCCTTTACAAATAAACTACAGGGTTGATGATAAATGAAATTAGGTATTGAAAGATGAAAGAAACAATGGGGAAAACCCATAAATTCCATAAGAATTAAAAATTTAAGGGGAGGGTTATACATTAGAGGGGAATGTTAGATATCAGGCATTCCAGGAAGTCTGTACCTCTCAACTACCTCAGCCAATGGGGAAAGAGAGAGGGAAATGCAGCCAGGAAATCAGGATAAAGAGAGGCTGCATCCTCCAAAATCCAAGAGATGCCAGGGGAATGCCCCATGGCCTCTCCCTTTATTCGAATAAAGTAAAAGGATTCCTCTTTCTCCTTTTTGGACATAAACCTCTGGTGTTTGTGGCTTAATTTTCCTCACAATAGCTATGTAATGAACCGGGTGCTTAGTGCCTGGATTTCCAAGGGCTTAATAAGAACAGAAATTAAATGCAAGCAGAGGAAGACTATGAAATTTTGTAGATTATGGGAGAATAGGGACCAACAGAAGGCAGTCATACTTCTCACGTCTATTACACATGCAGTGAAAATTATTTACTTGAGTGTGCACTAGATCACAGCTGGTCCCATTACCTTCATTTTGACAGATCTAACAAAAATACAAGTATTTATTTGTTCAGCTTCACTTTCCCTAAGTTGTG
Source organism: Phainopepla nitens (assembly GCA_013400175.1). Classification (NCBI taxonomy): domain Eukaryota; kingdom Metazoa; phylum Chordata; class Aves; order Passeriformes; family Bombycillidae; genus Phainopepla; species Phainopepla nitens. The sequence goes on from VXBQ01005193.1 coordinate 227,629, forward strand.
ATTGCCTCAGAAGAATGAGGAACGACATTGATGATCATGGGCAGCAAAAACAAGTTAGAAATCAGAGGAAGAAGGAATCAGAAAGTAGACTCAGGCACAATACCACATCCATTTACCCTGCTTTTCTCACAAAATTATTTTTACTTTTGCAACAAAGATGGAAGGAGGTGTATATTCATCACACCGCATTTTTCAAAAAAATTTTTGTGCTTAATTGGGATGAATTCAGTTCATTGCTTGCTGCAAAGGATGTACTATTTTACTTTCATTTCTATGTCTAGAAAAACAGAGTTACCATTGAAATGATTATGTCAACACACAGATTTGGAATATTTGAAGAGTTCAAGATCTTGAAAGATTTATTGCAACAGTTCAGCTAAATCTTTGTAGAGGAATTATAAACACAGGATTTTTTTCATGTTACTACCATTGAAAAGACAGTTCTATCTCTTGCTGTAAACTTCTAGTGAAAACTTTGCAGGAGAAGATATAAGGCAGCTGGGGAAAATTATTTTCTCAGAGACAATCTGAATACCTCAAAGATTTTTACATCCAGAGGTGTAAGGAATGTAGGAGGAGGAAAAAGAATTTCTTACCCTGCACAAATAATGTAAGTAAACAATAGCAAAATGTAAATGTGCAATCAAAGCATTTTAGGTAATATTATGAGTCTAACAAGAAATCATTAGGTAGCATGAGACTAGTGTTTCCATTTCTGAGCCAGCTTGTTTCAGGTTCTCTCAGTCAAGATTTTTGTTGACAATTTTAGCCTCATTTTCAGGTAATTTCACTGAAAAAAAACCTCTCCTAACATAAAAATGGAAATATCCTTCAGTAAACCTGCAAATTTTCCTAATAAATATAAATTCCTGCTTCTTTAAAAGGTGCTTATTTGAGGTATTATGAGTAGTAGCTGTGTGTTAAATCTCCCACTCTTTGTACCAGCTTCTTTAAAAAAAAAAAAATAAACTAGCCAATGAAAGGTGCCTAGACTGACGCTGTCTCCCTTGGTTAATCCAAGGCCAGCAGAGGGATAATTTGATTAAACTGAGACCCTAATTTATTTAGCTTTAGTTCTGGATCAACCTCTTCTTAATAGAGTGCTGTCGTCTCCAATTGTTTGATGAAAATTAAAGTGACATAAATACCATGGGACTTTTTCAATCTGATTAGTCAGCTAACTTGCATCAATACTACCCCAGCCATCAGGCGCTGGCGTCCTTCCTTTCACCAGCCTTACTAACAACTGACAAGTTCTCCTTGAAGACTGGGCACCCACGCTGCCATTCAGACCCCCACACTTAACCCATCATCCATCCTCAATGGGTCTTGTTTGACAAGGTGCCCACACCTTTTTCCATTGCTGTTCATCAGACAAAGCTAAATATTGTTTTATTAGCAATCAATAGCCTGTTAATCCCAAACGATTTCACAAATCCACTGAGCTCTCAAGCTGATTAAAAACGTTTGGGTTGGTTTTTTTTTCTTCTTTTTTAAGCTGCTAAATTTCAGATCTCTGAGCCCTCACACTCTGATGGCACATTGTGGCTGGTAAGCAAAGCCACAAAAGCGAAAGAGGTCTGTTGTCTTTAATATTGCCTTTAAGTAGACACTTGCAAATGGTGAAGTTTCACAGTTTAAAATGAGCAAACCTATGTCACCAAACCCTCACACATTTACTGGCTCCTCCACTTTCAATTCATCAGTTTGAAACTTAAGAATACAAGAGCTCCTGATCCTTCCCTTTTGTTTTTACAGCAATATGGTAAATTCTTGTTTAGTCTGTGGGCTGGGGCACCAAGGAGTGAGAGAAGTACGCTTCTTTGATTAACAATATATAAAATGCTAACAAAGCGGCTGTTGCACAGTTGAACCATGCTGAATTCACCTCCAAGCCAGAGACACAGGCTGGGATACCTGTTTTTGCATGGTGGCTCACAGACAGATCTTCTGTGAGGCACAAGGGGAACAGAATTACAAACACAGTTCCTCTTGGATTTACTCATCCTCACTCACAGGTCTGCCTGCCTTTGCCCTGGAGACGCTGGTTATGAGAGCTGGTAGTACAGTGGCACTTTACTGAGGTGGTGCAGTATAATTCAAGGTTAAGGCAAACAGGCAGGGTTGATAGACACACACTGAGCCTCTGAAGCACCCAGGGACACAGTGCTGACTTGGTGAGCTGGCTTTGCAAGTTTGGGTTTTATTCTTCTTACTCCTGCTGAATTATTCCTGTAGATGTGCTCCCTCTGCAACAACAAGGAAGGAAGGGCTGTGGGCAAGCTGATGCCTCAGCAATGTTACACATAGCCTGCCTGATACAAGTCTTGAAATGGGTGGTCTTGACTCTTCAGTACAAGACAGTTAACTCTAGGAAATGTTCTTATTGACACTGAAGGAATTAAGTAATAGTAAAAATGAACTAACACACATTTTATACTCTTTGTGCATAAAACTTAACATACTCGAACTGTGTTTTAAGTAGAAGGGGAAAAGTTATTTCAGCTGATAAAATCCTCTGGGAAGTCTATTGAAACAAAACATAGATTTCCTAATTCATCAGCCTTGAGGGTCCTAGTTCTGAAACAGACTGTAGATGTAAATTCCCAGAGGCAACATTTCAAATCAGTGACTTCCAAAAGTCAGCACAATTACTGTGAGCATATCTACTTGGAGAGTACTGATAAAATAGCTCTGTTAGTACTGTTAAATTTGGCTGTTCAGTAACTGTTTCAAATTATTCTTTCATATAAGCTCAGATCCTTTACAGGCTCTTCTCAAACTCTTCTTTCAGCAAGTTTTTCTGTTAGGACAAATATCTATCCTATCAAAAATACTCATCAAAACATAATGACAAAACACCCCCCAAAACCCCTACTCATAATTTTCAGAAGAGGTTGACTTGTTAAATCTCAGACATTTTAAATGGAACATGTAACTTTCTGCCAATCTAAATAAAGCAGCAACTCTTTGTTACTCTCTCTTTGGCTAATGTGCATGACCTTGTTGCATTTGTCAGTGGTAAAAAAGAGCCACAAATGTTGAAGAACGTTTGTCAATTTTGTATTTTTAACAATAAGGATTAACAAGAAATAATACTAAAATCAATACTCACTCAAGTAAGTATTTACTGTGGTTTACAATTCCTCTCCAAACCCTCTATTTCTAAGGCCAGTGATGGTAACTTTAGAAAATGATTGTTGATTGAAGATTTGAACAACTCTACTGCTCTTGAATTCTAGGATAAAGGAACACATATTTTGTGTCAAGCTGGCTGTTCTGGACAGCAACTATCATGTAGTTATTTTTATTCTGAAATTTTAATTATATCTGCAGATGTACTGTGCAATAGCCTGCACTGTTTGAAGCAGAAAAAGAGTTTACTCCTTATTCATAGAATTATTTTTGTGTAATAACAGGGGGAAAATGGCGTTGATACCTAATCTTCACCTAGGTATTCTATGTAGACTATTTGAACATCTGAAAACACATAGGGAATGAAACCTGAAGCATTTTCTTTGACAGCATAGAGAGAAACCCACTATCATCATAAAGAGGTGGCAAGGAGTGGAAATTGGGAAGAGCTCTTGCTCTGCGGGCTCTGCGTATGTAAAGACTGCAGAAGTCTCTGCAAGCCAGCTCAGGTACGGAAAGGAGTCTATCCAGCTCAGCATGAAACTCCACACTCTTTTATTTACCATGGACAGAAAGCTTTTCAGTTCTTGCTCAGCGTACTTATCTTGAAAGTTCCTTAATGTTTCGCTTTTAATGCACTGCTTTTTATAGGAAAACCTAGTAAATTAATGAAGTTACTCAGTGCAATGAAGAAAATTCGGGCAGGAGATCAGCTCTTTTTTAATGCCTTTATTAAAGATTCCAGCTGTGGGATTGGGTGGCTCACTGCGTCTCCCAGTTTATCCGATCCAGAGCGTGGGGAGACGTTCAGGATTTACTATACAATAAATACCGGGTCCCTGCTCCCTGGCGGAAGTCCCTCTGCTCAGACACTTGGTTTATTCCCACTCGAAGGTCTCGGGTGGTGTTGATTCCCCTCTCTAAGTATTGGCGACCCCCTTCCCTACCCTTATGATTCATTAGTGTTCAGTTATCTTTTGCCCTTGTTGATATGTTATTAGTTCCTTTGAACACTGGGCAGGTTCGGACTTTTGGGTGTTTTTCTCTCTCTAGTTGTCACCCATCGTCCTTTGCGCCAATTATTTGCATGGCCGCGCCTGGCAATCGGTGGTGAGACAGTCCGATTATATTTCGCAGTACTTCCAGTCCGCCGCGCCGCTCCNCAGAGCTGCCAGCGGCCAGCCCCAGCCCGGCTCCGATACCCAGGGCTGCTCGCCATGCCACCGGCCCCGGCTCGGGTTCCTGCCGGCCCGGGAGAACCAGCCCCGCCACACTGCGGGGGGGTCGGGGCGGCTCCCCGGGGTCCGAGCTCGCAGGCTCACTTATCTTTTAAACAGCAAGGAGGAAAAAAGAGGGTCAGTTTTACAGAAACTGGAATAACCTTAACAATTTATATAAACAAATATAGGGAGATATTAAATTTACTGGGGGGGGTGAAAAACAAAAAAAAAACCCTTTAGAATTTTTATTTATCACACTCAGGAAAGCAGAAGATACCCTTTTTCTGTCTAATTTGTATTTAGTGCAAGGTTACAACCTCAACTGTATGTCAAGACTGCAGTGGCTTCATCTGTTAAAGCATTTGTTTTGTGTTGAAGCAGCACTAGAAGTTTGAATTGATACCATTTCTGATTTGTCATTTGGATCTGCAGACCCCTTTTGGTGAATGCACACTGGATTCTTTTCAGAAGAGAGTAAATCAGAGTCTCCACTACAGGTGCACACCAGATTTGCTCTGTAGCTGAACTGAGGGTCTGAACTGCTTGTTTAGACTTCTTCAAACTACAAGTGTGGTACAGATAGTGAATCCAGGGCACCAGACTAAATCTGATCTGGATTATAAACCCCTTGATCTTAGAATCATAGAATGGTTTGGGTTAGAAGGTATCTCCAAAGATTATCTAGTCAAACCCCTCTGTAATGAGCTGGAACATCTTCAACTAGACCAGGTTGCTCAGGGCCCCATCCAACCTGGCCTTGATGTTTCCAGGGATGGGACATCTACAGCCTCTCCAGGCAACCTGTTCCAGTGTTCACCACCCCCAGTCCAAAACATTTCATCCTTTTACCTAGTCTCTTTCTGCCCTCTTTTGATTTAAAACCATCACACTTTGTCCTATCACTACAGGCCCCAGTAAAAAGCCTGTCCCCATCTTTCTTATAAGGCCCCTTTAAATATACAAAGACCAAATTTATTGTGCTCTAGATGTAAGAACTTCAGCATTCTTGCTTCTGTTTATTGATCTGCTCCTAAGAAACCCTGTAAACATAATATTTTTTACTGTTACATTGAGCAAGCTGTTGTTCCAGAGTTCTCCCCTACAGGAATAATCCCTATGAATCATTACTAATGGTCAAAATTTAAAGTAATTTCTCTAAAGTTTCACTTGGTGCTATGAGTCACCTGCCTCTGCAGACTGAGCATTAGTGATGCTCATACATTCTTACAAAACTGAGGTCACCCAACTTGTTTACTGGAACTGGCAGCCAAATCCTACAGCTGGAAGCTGAGGCAGGTGCTCAAGCAGCTGTTGTCCAAGTTACATGAGCAGCAAGGAGATTTCCTTCTTTGCTCAGGTTCTCCAAACCACTGATTCATTTCTCTGGCAACATTCAGAGCATGCTGGAGACAACAGTTACACAGTTCTGCTATTAATTGATCAGGCTTGGGTTTGGGTAATAATATCTTTGTTTCTTTACTGACCATATTTGCATGCTGAAATTGTCTTCTGAACTTCAAAGCCCCAGAACTGAATAACTGTCAGAGTAGCTGGAGACTAGAAATATAGATCCAGATTCAGGGTAGAATTTGAGCCAGCAGCCAATTTCCAAACAAATTCATCTGGATGGTACAGTAGTTCGATAAAATTAAGATTGATCTCAGTGGTTTATTTTGACTTCCAGCTTCCACATTTAGAAATACTTGACAATAAATGATTCTTCTATCAATATTATTTTCAGTTTTGTTCCCCAGAAAAAATCTGTGGCTGCAAAAACACTAAAGAATGTGTCTTCAAGAAACTTCAAAAAATGCCAATTGCCACTTCCATGTTACCATTAGAGTAAACCTGGTGCAACCCTACTGAGCTAATATTTTGCTATATTATCCCAAATCTGTCCTCTCTAGGAGCTGTCTTGATTATCTCTTACAGCCACAGTTGTGTTTGGTCTCCTGTTTCCTGCTTTCCTTGCCTGCATGCGTTATTTCTGTTCTCTCCGGTGCAGGTGTCACTCCTTGCCCTCAAAGAACCAACTCATTTTGATGAGACATTACCAAAATACAGCAGCATAACAGAGGGAGGAAGGCTTTGCCCAATATGTAGTTTAGGCTCCTTAAATGAGAAAGTGCATAACCCTTCAGGGAACATCTGATTTTTATAACCCCTGATTTGTATAAAGCAGTGTGTAACAAGCAACATCTTTCACAGAATAACAGCATGCTTTGGGTTGGAAGGGACCTTAACACTCATCTCATTCCAATCCTCCCTGCCATGGGCAGGGACACCTTTCTCTAGACCAGGTTGCTCGAAGCCCTAGACAACCTGGCCTTGGACACTTCCAGGGATGGGGCAGCCACAGCTTCTCTGGGCAGCCTGTGCCAGTGTAACTTTCAATATATTTACATAGATTTTCCCATTCTACCTAATTGCTCTTGCAGGCCACTCTGGTTCCTTTTAAGTGCATTGACTCATTTTAAAATGAGCTGCTCTTCTTATTCCTAGGCTTTCATTAAAAGATTGCTCTAGAGCCTGTTTTTCCAATGCTCAGGAACCATTTTATTTCTAGCATAGCTGTTGGATAGAGCTGCCATGCTGGTGTGGAGCTGGGGTCCAGGACCATTCATGTGTATCACTTCTCCAGGAGGCCTGCAAGCCCACTCTGCTACAAGCAGGATGAGGGAGGGGAAGAGGAATGGTTTTAAAGATAAAGGGATATAAAGAGAACATTTTTTACAATGAGGGTAGTAAAACACTGGAACAGATTGCCCAGAAACATCCCTGGAAACATTCAAGACCAGGTTGGATGAGGCTTGGAGCAACCTGGTGTAATGGAAAAAGTCCCTGCCTTTGGCAAAGGGGTTGGACTAGCTGAGTACTGAAGGTCCCTTCCAACACAAACCATTCTGTGATTGTACAAGGGGCTGCTGGAACACCCGCATCCCGCCAGCCCACCCAGCCATAATCTTGGGACACCCTGTGCCACCCAGGAGTTCATGTTCTAGGCTGTCCCCTGCAGTGTCCCCTGGAGTGCCCTTGGCTCAGCCCTGTGGGCTGTGGTTGCCAGCTCCAGCAGCTCACGGTTTCATGCACATCTTTGTGCTGTAAATCCTGGCTGTGTCATGAGCCCTTCTTTTCTGCTTTCCAGAAATTTGTGAGTTGCCTAACCCAGCATATGGGGAGATGATAGGAAATAACTGGGCAACCTCCATCTGTGTTAGGACCTTTGTAGTCTTGGATGTGTTGTCTTGGATGATGGCTTTGGAATCTAAACAGCTACAAGATGGTCTTCAGAACTGCTGAAGTCTTTACACAAGACTTACTGTCTGCCTGTAAAAGCAGAGCATCCTGCAAAACTTCCACAATGTTTTGGCAAGTAATGCATAGTTGGAAAAAAAACACTCCAAATTGTTTGGACTATCCACTTTTTCTGTATGTTCTGGGTGAACCTGAGAGCATAATCTGCTCTGATTAGCCAAAATAAGTTCGGTTCTATGCTCTTCTAAGTAGGTGGGTACAAGAGTAATTGTGTTCCTTTTGTGTCTCATTCGTGGCATTAAACGAGGCGCTTCCTCTGTCCCGGGGATGTTTCACAAAACTTTTCCCTTTTCTTCTGTGAACGCAGGAGGGCAGTGCAGTTCCAGTTTGGATTCAAACGTCTCTGGAGCAGATGGTCTTAAGCAAAGCTCAGCCCGAGTCTACGTAAAGCCTCCAGTTCCAGTTAACGGAGTTTCTAATCTTTCCTTCATTACTACGCTTGGCAACCCACCTGTAGCTCGACTTTTAAAAGTAAATTCTCTTCCCCATTTACAGGAGCAGCAAATCTGTACTGACGAAGACAGGATGCGGGGCGGGGGGAAGGAAGAGGAGGGGAGAAGGAGGAGAAAAGATGGGAAGAAAGGAAGAGAAGGAGATGAAGGGGAGGAAAAAGGGGGAGAAGAGGGGGAAGTTTGAGATGGGGTTTAAGATTAAAATAAAATAAATGAAGTTGCTGTTGCATTTATCTGTACGACATGTAAAAAAGCTGCTGGACTCAGAGGCATCAAAAATGTCAAGTCAGCTACACCTTCAAGAATAGCTCAGAAATTGTACTTGCAGTATAAACGGTAGCTGCATGGTTTGAAAATATGTGAAACAGGTAAAGGAATTCTAAAAAAATATTATATGCTAGCTCTGGCAGATTTGGTTGGATTCCTTCTGATGGGTCACAGCCTCTTCATTCGAATTTCCTCTGTGAAATGGATTTCCACTGCCACATTATGTTTCTTTCACTGTATTCATTTCAGAGTGGTTCTTCCAACCAGATTCCCTAGTGCAAAGGCATTTTGCCAAGTAAATTACTAACACACCAAAACAAATTAATCACTGAATTAAATGAGTGGTTTGGTGCAGCAAAGACTGCCCTGTTTTGTGCAATAATTTGGTTTTTTACACACTTTTTTTTACCTCCACAACACATTGAAACAAAGTCAGCTCTTTCAAACATAAGTCTGTTGTTAGCGGAATGCTGATTTTAACCAGGCTCTTACCTTGTGCAGAACCTCAGGTGTGGATCCCGTCACAAACCACAGGACTAAGAACCACTGAGAACATGCAGGCGCACTAGGTGGGTGATATTTTACAGCAGGACCGCTTTCCATGCACAGCACACAAGATCACACAGAATCTGCTGCAGCCACGTTGGCAGAGAAGATTTGGTGCTGGAATAGTTCTTAAATGGGAAATATAAATTCTGTGGGTTATCCATTTGGGGCATTTCCTAGTCTTTTCTGTTTGATCCTTTTGGTAGGTGATTTTGTTCCTTGGAGTTATACAGAAAGTGTAGGAATCATTGGCTATATCTGCAACCATTAGTTTATGCTGTTATTTTATGAACATTTCTAGTTAACATTTTAGGGAGATAAAAAAATAGTACAAGACTTACTAGTAAAATATCACCTTTACAAACACCTCATTAATGATAATGATAATGATGATGGTAATGATAATGATAATAATGATAATGATAATAATAATAATAGCAGCAATAGCTTTTGACAAGAGAGGAAGTAGCTTGCTTCGGTTTGTGGTTTTACATTCCTGCTGCACTAACACATTCCCATGTGAATGAAAACCTAATTCTTCTGAAAACTAAATCTGCAAAGAATAGATCAGCCAGATTGGGTGCCAGTGCTGTTTCAACATCCTGGTAAAGAGGAGAGGTGGGATGGTGCTACTAAGGGCAGGAAGGGAGGGAGGCAGTGGGGAGACTGCTCTTATGAGCAGCATCTTTGATTTGGACTGGTGTAAACCCAAGGCCATAACCTGAGATCAACTTCCACCAAGTTCAAGAGAGTTGCAGCACTCTGAGAGCCTTTCACTGGGGCCTCTTTCCCAAAAGGTCTTTCAAAAAATTGCTAAATCTATTTTTAAAAAATCAAGTTGAAAATATTGAGGTAATAACACACTGTATATACCTTCTTCTGAAAGGATTCTTTTCCAATAAGTTGTATGTGACATAAAAAAGGAAAAAAATGACTAAAACTCAAGTGGTAAAAGAAAAAAAATCACAGCAAAATCAGTAGCCTCAGGGAAAAAAAAGAAAAAATGAGTGATATTGAGAAGATTGACTTCAAAATGAGATACTTTAAGAAACAACTAAAAAACATTTAACAAGCCAGTACTTTGGAACTCAGTTGCACTGATAGAAAAATATGGAACAGCTTCCTTTGCCTTTTCTTTTGTAACAGGCTTGTCAAGGGCAAAACCAGCAAAACAATCAAAGCAGTCCCTGGAAAATTATAAATAAATTTTAGAATGAAAGGCCTCTCAGAATATAAGTAGTTTGAAAGATTGATAGTCTTCAGTGAGATGCTAGAAATTTTCATCTGCATTCCTATCAATATTTGTGTTATTCACCACTGCAATATATGTTGCTAATCAATATTATCTACGTAGCCACTTACATAGGCAATAACATTGCAATAAATAAGTTCTAACCTATAAAAGCTATAATTGGCTTTGCACTTAGATTAAAACCATCTTGTCGAAGCGAAAAATGATGCAAGAGCTTATACACAGCAAAAAATATTCACCAAAGCATTTGAAATTCACTTACAGGAGTATCATATTTTTTCAGCAAATTAGGTTTTCTATTTTCTCAGAGAAAAATCATGAGGTCTAAATTTTTCTTTGGTTGTTTTTTGTTTGGTTTGGTTTTTGGGTTTTGTTTTTTGGTTTTTTTTTTCCAGATAGTAGGCATAAAATGAAAGAAAATGTTATCAAGTCCACAGAGAATCTTCATCAACATTGGTTTCAGCTGCAATTCTCTACTAAGAGATTTTCTATTTTTCTGTGGTGGAAAAAAATGTTTTTGCTATACTGGGTTAGTTTTGGAAAACATTTGAAAAATAGATTTTGGGCTGAATCATCCTTATGAAGTACCTACATTTATTATGACTACTTTTGTTATAGAAAACTCCACTTATCCATGGATTTAAATAGCAAAAATCTTCATGTGTATGCAATGAGCAACCAGTTATTGCAAATAATTGTTTCCAAGAGGATTATTGAATTGTATAAAGCATTCAGAAGTTAGAGTAGGACTAAACTATAGGAAAGAATTTGAGCTTTTACAGAGAGCAATGAACCAAACTACACAAAAGCAGCTGAAAAGAAAAAAGTACTTTGTACTTTTGGTTGGGATTTTTTTTGGTTGTTCTGTTACAGTAATAATAACATATTTAATTCATAATCAAATTTGGAGAGAGAGTTGTTATTTTTTTTTCTGAGAGAAGAAATGTTAAATCTAATGTTTCTCTCTCTTTTACTGGCCTAATTCTCATTTCATTTGCAGTCTTTGTGAAACCCCTTCTGATACATAAGAACACAGGAGAAAAAAATCAAACTTGCCTTTTTTTTAAAAAAAAAGCACTCTTAGAAGGAGATTATTCAAAATGACAGGATTGTACATTTCTTTTAGTATGTCAGGCAGAGCATTCCTGAAATATCTTCAGGAAGATGGTTGGATAGCTGGGAAGGTTAGCAAATCATAAACGTCAAGAATATTAAAATAATGAGATCATTGCATGGCAGACAAACTGTTTTGAAAACTAAGATTCCAGCTACATCTCCTGCGCAGCCATAGGACATGGCTGAGATAAAGGATGACCATGCAGAAATATGCCTCCAAATCCTATAATCCATTTCTCTGTAATTATTTCCAGCCTCCAGAATGAAGAACAAACAAACAAAGCAATCTGACCTCGGTAGAAAAGATAAAGTGAACTGCAAACAAATCTGAAATTCCATCTCCCTCATCAACATGCTCCAAGTGCCCCCAGCAGCCCGCGCTGAGAGGAGCGGAGCCGAGAGCCTGGCCAGCCAGCTCTGCGAAAACACCCTTGGGACCACAAAACCCCTCAGTAGTGGGATGAAAGAAAGTGCCATATCCATTTCATTTCCATTCATCATTGTTAAGCTTCAAGTTTAAGAAAGTTTCATTGCCCATAAATACTCTGATCATAAGCAGCTGCACATGGTATCATTTAGAGCCTGGTTGCATAACCCGTATTTCCCCTGAGCTTTGTCGCTAAGCTGCTGCCTGACAGGCATCAGCCAGACCCAACTTGTTGTTTTAAAAAAGCCTGTGCAGAGTTTTTACGTTTAGCAGCTGAACCAAACTTCACAAAAGCAGCTGAAAAGAATTGGTAAAAGGTTAGGATAGATTGACTGTTTCCAAATTGGAATACTCGTGATGATCTTTAATGAAGCCTGACATTACAATCTGTTTCTTATTGTTCCCTAAGTACTGGCTACTGATCATATTCACGGGCTTTAGGTGACGGGGACAGACTGGGACAAATGGGCCCCTCTGGTGAGCAGGATTGTGCGCAGCTGATCTTTCAACAAGGATTAAATTAATTAAAATTATTCTCCCGTCAGAAGAATCAATCTTTTGGTTTGTTATCATCGTAGTGGTTATTAATTTTGGATGATGTCTAATTGGTGCCACTACTGTTTGGGTCAGCTGGCTTAGTAATCTTCTTATAAAGCAGTAAAGAGTACATAATTTTAGTAGCTGTGTCAGGGAGCAGGGAGCTGAACGAGATTTAAAAAATCCCTGACTTGATTTAATACCTCTCATAATGTGTAAGAACAATGGAAAAAGCAGGCAAAATACCTGCCAGACCCAACGGTGAAAAGTGACTTTGCTTTTTTAACTCCACTTCTTTCAATAAAAAAAAATAAGGCAGTTTCTCATGAGGATAGTCTTAAATAATTGTTTTATTGTGGCATTGCTAATAAGCACAATTGGAATACTTCATTTTCAGGGCAAAGACAAAATGCTGAGGGCTGGAGAGGGCTCAGAGGGAAGCCCAGACTGATGGATCAGGTCATCACTAGATTGCAGAGGTAGAACTTTGCACAGGTGGTGTGGTATCTGGCCCAGCCATTTCAGGATTTGTCCCTAGCTCCACAAACAATGTCTCCCATTTCTTTTCACAAGTGTTTGGAAGCCAATGACCAAAGGAGTAGGATCTGGTCACTTACTCAAATTTTTAAGGTATTTAAGCCCTTTAAAACACCAGTGGGAGTTTAGAAGAGGTCATGGAAGCACCTGGAGGTCAAATAAAATTTCCTATATGCCTGTTTTTAATATTTAGGCTGGGTGTATTACCTCCATAGCTACAATAATGCCTAAACCATCCCTGCGAAGTGGATGTGGGGCTGCTTCTTGTGTGTTGTTCAAATTGAAGTGACAGAGTAAGAGAAAGGCCACTTTCTGTGGCTTAGAACAACAGGCATGTCAATGAGGTGAGGACAAAACTGCTCCTGACAGAGCTGGGATAGTACAGACCTTGTCCTCCTGTTCACTCTTGAAACATAAATATATGGCTGCATAGGTCATCTGAAGGAGAGATAAATCCTGAATCTTGGTTATTCACACATTTAAAACCTCAGAGATTTCTCCTGAAGGAAGTGATATCCAAGTCATAATCAGGTGAAAACAGGGACATAATTCTTGTTTTTTGTTAGTTTGTCTTCTCCATGTAGGAAATTGTTTCTGCCTTACTCATCCATGACAATAAATACACAGAAGCAAGGAGGGGTTCATCTGGGAAGGCATCCATTCCATTAGTGGAATGTGTTTAGGTGATTCACACCCATATAAAGTTACACATTTGGCGACTGAATATATCTCTTCCCTGCAGCTGGTAGTGGGAGGTACCACTCCCTTTGCAAATCCACCGTTTCACCATCCCCTTCTCCTGTCATGCTCTCCAGCCTTACAACTTGCTGCCTCATTGGAAAAGGAAATATGTTGCATGACAAATGAAAGTGGTCCAATCCTGCTTTCTCATGGAGTGAGCTCTTCTCCTCTAAGAAGTCATCCCAATTGCTGTAATTCACATGCTTTAGCTAAAACCTCAGTTAAGCTGGAATAGTTGCACTTGAGTAAAAATCATTCCAACACGTTAGCTCTTTGGAGTCAGCAGCAAAACCATCAACCCAGGAGCATTCATTTACTACAACAGATGAAAAACAGGTCTTTTACAATCTTAGCTACATTTTGTAAGAAATTCTGGTTAACCCAATCTTGCCAGGCTTTACTACCAGCTCCAATTCCCACCAACTTATCCTTATAACTCAAGTAGTAAAAACAGATTTAAAAACTCTGTTTCTACTTCTTCATCCTACAGATAATTGTTCTTTAGAAATCATTCTATAGAAAATCTCAACCAAATTACAAGTCATTATAACAATAAATAAAAAGCTTTTACATGAGAGAGTCAAAATTGTCATTCAAGTTTGGGGAGCTGGACCTGGGTTCTATTTCATAGGTTAGAAACATTTATACTTGTTAGATGAAGGTTCTTTTTCTCTTTTCTCCACATGCATTCCCCCTACTTGTTCTGCTGTGTTTGGTTAGACTGGGCACACTCATCTTATTCAGCACCATTAATTACTAGTTTAGACAAGGAGTTACAGATTGAAAATCCAGCTATTGTTCCTTGCCTCAGCATTGATTTGAGATAGATCTATCCATCTATGAATTTTGATAGATTACATTTCTGCTTTTTCCTTTCTTCTTTTTTTTGTTTGTTTGTTTGAACATCCTGTTCTGCAAAGTATTTTTAAGCAAATGAAGCTAAACATCATTTCATGCCCTCCCATGAATACATTCTTTTAACCAATCGCTCTAGGTTTTGGTATTATTCTTTTCAAAATGCATTTTAAGACTGGGTGGAACCAAAGGCTACTGACTAATATCCAGTGAGATGATACCAGCTTCTAAATGTCATATCTAAGACTAGTATTCTAATAACTTTTTTTTTTATATCTGTAATCAGAAGAGATAAACAGGTTAAAAGAGTCTCATTGAAATGTGCATTGAGAAATTTATTTCCACAATGAGAAGAGTCTGAAACTTTAAAAAATATTAAAATATTTTGAAAACTATACAAGGCTATCATTGTTTGCTTAGTCTTTGTATCATGCTTGAAGCTCAAGTCTTCTTATATTCATTTTAGAGAAACAGCTGTTTCGATTTGGGTTTCAGAATTCTTCTGAATATGAATGTGTATGTTAAAGCAAGCACACCGAGAACCCATTTCTAAATCTGTCTCTTCAAAATATATGTGTTGCATTGCTATCTGGTATTGCTTTCTCCAAAATATATCTAAATATAACACTTCCTATTCTTTCTTACAAACATGATGCCTTTGATTTAAACCTCACAATTGCCCTGTGGCTAAAAGCTATTTTACTCACCATGGGACTGTAGCATAAATCTACCATAAATCTGGAAAAGGCACATTGCGACAGTAGCACAGCAGCTGTTTAATGTCCTGAATGTACTAAACCAGTGTTTTAGTACAAGGTGGAATGAACATCTTCCCCCTCTTGACAGCTGTGGAATTCAATACTGGCATTTTTGTAAACTTTGTTCTAAAAGTATATTCATTTTTATGCATGCACACCGTTTTAGTCCCGAGAGCTGTACTGGTCCTTTAAGGCTGCATAGGTGCCCTCTTTTCTTCCCTAAACTCCATTTAAAACCGCTGTGGACTTTTTTGTATCCAACAAAGGAAACAGCTGTGTTGTCCATAACAACCAACCTCTCAAAACCCCTAAAGATCCTGGTACAAACCCCAAAAATTAGAGAAGAAACTCTGCAACCCAGATCAAAAGGAGATCCAACAGCTGTACTCATTGCTTAAACAATTAGACTATCTCTGGCCACCTACTTTATAAACTCTTCTCCAGAAAAGGACAATATAACTTCAAAATTTTTTTATTATTCCAGGATTCCACCAAGTAAACTCCAATCTCTAGTGAGATATTGCTCTCAACCTTGCAAGTTCAGAAACCTCCAACAGCTTTTCCCTTTGATTCAGACCTGACTGTAAAATTACCACTTACTTTACAAGCTCTTAAAAAGAAAGAAGTCAGATAGATCTTGGGGGGCATAACTACATCAAAGGAAAGCAACATGGGAAGAGAAAACTCGTGTGTACATTGAAAACAGAGCTTAAATAAAGCCAAGCTGAAGTATTTGTGGAGAATACTCTCATCTCTTTCTGGTTACCACGATTTCCACACAACCTATTTGGATACTGTCAGATTTTTCTTAAGAGAACTCGATTTCTAATGGTGGTTTTTAGTTTATATGGTGACAGGCTTTCTGGAATTCCCTGTCTCTGCACTCTTTTTGTTCTCCTAAATACTTTCCCTGCTGGAAAATGCACTGATTCCAAACAGCCATAATGGCTAAGTCCTCTAGCAAATGTCTTAAGTACCTGATTTTGAATAACACCTTGTCCAAGGAATTGGTCAGTTGTTAACCTTTAACCTTGTGTATTGCCATGCAGGAGGAATCCACTTAGAATCCTCATTGTAAAGATACACAAGGAGTAGCATTAAGGCTGTTTGACCTCAGGATTTTCTGAAGGTAACTTTTGGATGTAATTTTCTCACATCTTTTTGCATTTGCAAATAACTCCTTAAACAAGAATTTCAACAAACTTACTTTTCATTGTGTATTTTTTTTCCCATTTTGTGATCCCATTTAGCAGTGAAGGAACTGAGAATGCAATCCAGAAAAAGTTGCAAACAATTTAGGATACAGAAGTGCCTAAGAAAGAAGCTGTATTTACTTTCCCCAGGATGGGATGTATAAGCTGGTTTTCACAACTGATCTTTCTGATAATAGAGTTATCCCAAAGGACCAGAAATCATCCACTGGGAAAAGTGAAAAACTTGGTACAGACCTGCCTTATGCATGCCACTGGGAAAGAAAACTCTGTGTTCCAGACAGATGCTATAAAATTTTTATGTAATAGGAAATGACCATCTAGAAAAAATATATAGAATATAACTGTTGCACCCAGATATGGAAACTTGCTTAAAAAAGAAGCCACAACACTGAGAGAAGCCAAGGCACAGTGGGGTGGATGCAAATGTAGAAGGTCCCAGAGCAGATGAGACACAATTCAGGACAAAACTCAGTTGCTCAGGCTAAATTCATAATCTGGATCTCCAAAGTTAACTTGATTAGGCATCTTATCTGAAATATTTTACTGAATGAGTGAGCAGAACACACGATTTCCTTAAGCAGCATAGAATTCCTTGCTGATGGTCCCATAACATTCTTAAAGAATATTGCTGGTAGGTTAGAAGTAATATATTCTGTTTAGCATGGTGAAGGACTATCTTTAAAGTAAAGGAGGGCAAAAATGGATTCACTTTTCTGTGAATTTGTTTGTTTCCATGAAGTAATTTTAAAATTACTTGCATGTAGATAGATCCCAGATTAGATTACTCTTCTAGATTAGATTTCTTGCAGCTGTAGATATATCCCAGCACCTGAAACTCAAGCTGAAATTGTCAGTGAGTGATTAATAAAATGTTCTGTGTCCTGTTTACAAGGGCAGTTTATGTTTGGTTTTTATTATTATGTAGTCTGCATATATGGGAAATAAATGTTTTACAGTGAGTTCCTCAAAAAAGGTGTGTGATTCATTGAACTACCAACTTCTATCGACAAAAATATTAAGTAAAACATCAGGCTGAAAAACTTATTGTCCTGAAATCTAAAGAGGTTGCTCTTCAAAGTAAAACTGTTATGAATCTTGGCAATATCATTGTGCCATTTCCATTTTAGAGCCAAAGAAGTGGATTTCAAAGAGCATTTGCAAGAAAGCAGGTTTAAGTGGAATATTTGAAATTGCAGTATCACGGATCCTTTGATTACAACCTGTTTGGAAGACAAGGATGCTTAGCATTTGGAGGATTCATTTCCAAGAGACAAATGAACAGTACCTGGAAATTAAACTGGTGCTAGGGGCTGATAGTTCCTGGACAGAAGTGAAGGCAGATATTCCTTTATCTTCCAGCCTCCGAGATTTACCCTTCTGGGATGAAAGACCGACAGCTGCCTAAGTGCACTGCTGACAGCACATGACCTGGCAGCTGCTTCTGTCATCCAGTGGAAATCATCATGAGTGGATTTTTAATTTAATTAAATTTGCATTTAACATTTACTGCCGCTGTTTCACCCCTCAGCATGTATTCATTCTCATAGCCTGTATGTTTCTCTCCACTGGAGCATAGACACCTCTTCACATATGCATTCATTTTTGAACTCTGCATTGTTATACTTTCTTGACCAATGAAGGTGCAACCTTTTTCTTGGATGCAGCATGCACTCTTCTAATAGTGTCAGAAGAAATCATCTGTGTGTTAAAGAAAAAAAGAAAAGCAAGCAATAAAAAAGAAACACACAGAAAATGTATTGTGTAACTATGCTCTTAGAAACAATTCTTTTGCTCCCACTCGTGGCAACTGCTACCAGGGCTGTTAAACAATCAAATGCTTCTTTAATGTTTTAACACTATTTCTGATATGGTCTATCCAAGCGCAAGTAAGCTTTTTTCCTACCACATCATTTTACTTAGGTATGATGCATTTCTTAAATTTAATGTCCTTCACCTTCTCAGCTCTCAACTAAGAGCTATCGGCATTGGGAGGTGCTGCTGATAACTGTAAAAGAAAAAAAATTTTTTTTCCATTGTTCTAAAGAATTTCTTAATCTTTCTGAGGATTTATGTTTGTTGTGAACATTCAGGGATTCTGACTTCTGGGATTTTGAATAGGTCCAGACTCGCTAAACTTTCCTCACCTTCTCGGTGTCCGAGGCAACAACATGCTTATCCTTATGACAAAGCATAAGGATAAATAGAAGTGATACTTTTGTTATCTATAAATTGCACAACAGTATTCCATCAGCAGGACTCCACTGGGCCTAATTAATACAATCCATATTCTCCTGATCATATCCTCCAGGTTATTTTAAATGCAGGCAAAGAGCAGCGTGAGAGAATGATAAATAAACCAGAAATACACGCTCCCTTTAAAGCATTCCATTATGTCTGGCTTTTCCCCATTCATTACTCAGTGCTTTTTAGCTCATACAAGATCTTGTGTGTCATTGACAAATTCATTATACAGGGAGCAGGTTATCCCAAGCAAAAGGTGGACAGGACAGTGTCCACAGAACATCTCAGGTTACACTTTGCAGAAGAACAAAGCAACCTTAATACAGGTGATGAATGAGCAGATGAGCCAGCCTCACTTATCTAGAACCCTTAGGTTCAAAAGGTTGATCGTTGATCTGAATTTTCAAATTTTGGACCCCTATTTGGTTTTCAAACACCTGAAAATCAAAGGCACAAGAAAAGTTCAGCACAGAACTTTGCCCTAAAGATACACATTTAGTTAGGGTCAGTCAGAGCAAACTCAGAACAATGGATATGTGGGCATTAAAGCTAAGAGGCTTTGCTTATTGACATTTGTGGACTCACTTTAGAATACTTCGCCCTTTAGAACTCTGTTTGAAACTCCCTATGCAGAAGATGATGATTCTAACTTAACCAATTTAAAGATGAAATCAAACCTTTGAACTCATTAAGAGCTACCTGTGCCCCTGAATTTCCCTCTTTTACTAGAACAGCTCAATACTTTAATGAAGTCCTTCAATTTTAAATAGTATTTAAATAAAGAATAGTGCAGTTGGAGGCATTACTATTGTAATATAAAGAAATCCCCACAACATCACATCTTTTTTGACAAAATCCTCGAATGGGTCTTAAACAGAGATTTATTTTAAAGACAACCTTTCCTCTGCTGACTGGAAGAGATAAAATCTGTAATTCATTGGGCATCTTCTAATCAATTTCGGCACTTGTCAGATTATGTCCTTGTACATTTCTGCTGTGTTCTGTGTCGCTCCTAGGCGGAAGCAGCCATGCTTCTATGTCTCATTGTTCATGAAGTGGAGATCTTTGAAATTATTTGCTAGTTCTATCTTAGTTTCCACCGTAGTCCTTTTGGGAAGTAATGAAAATTGCCATAGGCTTGGCACTTTTGTGTATGTGTATGGAATATTTGCTGTTTACGTAGAGTATATTTTAGGAGATTTTAGACAAACATGTAGCAGGGGTATCAGCTAAAAAACTGTTCCTATTGTGTGCCCTGATCTGTGAATACTTTAGTGATGTCACTTCACTTTTCTCCACTAACCTGGTGAGCAAATGCCCTGCAATGCAGAATTGTTTGCACAGTGAAGGAACTTTTTACAGAAATCTCACTGAATAAGAAAAATTAAACAGCAGAAAGATGTACTGGACCAATGAAATGGCCAAAACCCCAGAGAGATGGTTCATCTCCCTACACAGTGTGTTTTGTTCTCACTGTGTATTTCTGGGCTGCATGTTCTTTCATGGAAGAGAGAGCTGGCTGGTTGTGACCAAGGGAAAATATAGGTTAATCATACTCCTGTGCTTTACATTTTATTCAAAAGCATGTGAGAAATTCATATAAATGTTAAGTAACTGTCAATTAAACTTCCCCTTTGCCCTCCTGTGGCAATTTCCCAGGCAGCTGGGGTGGAGGGGAAAATCCCCATGTCAGTCCTGGGTCGTTGTGTATGGCTAAAGACCAAACTGACCGGATTTATTAACTTCATATCGAGCAGCAAGGGGTTTGCCTGGACCCACCACAGCCCTAATAGATGTCCTACTGGGCCACAAACACCAGTACAAATGGCAGGGCTGCCAGCACAATCCCAGTGTGAATGGGCCTAAATTAGGCAGTGCCTAATAACCAGTTTACTAACACCTGTATTAGTACTGCATGGCTGTGAGGAGCACTGCTGTCAGACAAGGCATAATCCCATAAGCTCGTCATTTGCATATCCCTCATTAGCTGATGAAAACCTGAAGGAGGCGGGTTTTTGCAGCCGGTGGGTCCATTCCGACACTCCGGCTGCCTGGGTGGCTCAATAATGAAGTAACGGTGCTGAATGTGAGGTTTATCTGTATGGAAGGGATTAAGAGTATTAGAATTTGTGTGAACCGATGTTGCCATATTCTCTCTACTGGATCACAGTAATTGGATGGGAGGAGCAAGAGTGGATCCATTAGTTTTGTCTGTTTGCCCAGGAGCTGGGTGCTAGAGATTCAATTTTGCTTCCTTTTGCTCCCCTGCTTTTGTGAAGCCTGGTGCTTTGTCTATGCAAGCCCTCAGCACCTCTGTACACTGCCTACACTAAGGCGATTCAGACACAAAGGAGAAACCTCAGAGACAGCCAGCATAAAATGCAGCCTAGACTCAAGTGCTACTTGAGGGCAGCACAATCCTGCCCAGCCCAGTCCTGGGAGAGAAAGTAAGAGATAATTGAAATCTATAAACACCTCTGGAGCCTTTTTATTATTTTATTAGTTCTCCACATTTGGGCTTAACAAACCCCATCATCAAAGAAGCCGTCAGCTCCTTACAAGTAAACTGAATGGCTTGAAATTTCACTGACTAAGAAGCAATTGTTGGGATTATTTGCTGGGCTTGCATAATTCTAATGCAAAAAAAAAAAAATCCACTTCCTACTTTATTTGTACAGCTGGAGTAATCACTTTGTGTGACCAATGATGTAAAAAAAAATAAATTCGCGAGCCTGTCTCTCCCACAGTATCAGTAATTCACGTTCAGCCACGGCAGGAAGAAAACACGCAAAGCAGTTCTGGGAAGCCTGGTGCCAGTGATAGGCTTGGCAGGGTGTTAAGGTACACATTACATACAATAGACATTTTTAACAGACGTTATTTAGATGGGGGGAACAATTCAGACATTTAACATTTCCACAATGATTTGGAGGATACTTTCTGTCGTTCAGGATAGCTAAAACTTTGAAAAAATACTATGTGAATGAAGCTGTGGGGCACAGGGAAGATTGGGCTATTCAAAATACTAAAAATCATTACTCACAGGCAGCTTATCCTTCCTCTTTTTAAAAAGTATTTTCATCCCTAAAACTTAACATCGTCTTCCTGTTAATTACACTTCCCTGAAAATTGATAGTTTGTTTTATACCAACTTTTTATTTTATATTTTATCCCAAACAATGGCAATTGTTTTTTGGAATAAGGGAAACTAAAAATTCCTTTAGTTAGAGTTGTGTGAAAACTGAAAATATTCTGATATTTATGGCTAAACTTTAGAACCAACAAATGCACTGTAGCAATACAGTACTAAGGATAATGTGTGATCAGTCCTTGTGTTACTCCAGGATTTCCTCGTTGGAATAGTTTTATCAGCATGGAACTATAATGACATAGAACCTATTTATTAGGTAGTGATTTAATCTGTGTTACTGATTCCATGTAAATCAGTGTCTACTGGAATGATTCTGTGATCATTTATTGCCTGAATTTCATAAAGCAAGAAGACCCTTTTCTATTCTTAAGTGGATGTAAAGGAGAATGTTTAAATTCTAGATACACCAACATTTCCTTCTCAATTCCATCCATCCCTGTATTATCCAGGCTTGTAAGCTGACCAGATGAGGCAGCTCAAGCGCACGAGAATATGCACATCCAAAACAGCTTTGCAGCTTCTTTCCTGCAAGTCATCAGAAGTCAAGGACAGGAACAAATCACATACCTGAGTGCATGGGAGGGGTTCTGTGGAAGGAGACAAACTGGGGATGTATTGACTCTCTCACCATAACAGAGCATAACAGAAACTGCAGAGCCTCCTGTTCCCAGAGCCAAGTTGAACCCTTGGATTCAAACACTCCTGAACTGGATGGTGTGAGATGGTGCTGAGAGCTGAAGATTAAAGGAGTCCAAGGAGTTGAGTTTCTGCCCTCACTGACCTCTACTGCCACCAGTGAGTGACAACCACATCATTTACAATATTCCTTCTTAAACAAGGACTCATGTTCTGTCCATTTTTCATTTAAAATAGTGTTGATAGCAGCCAAGAGACCAAATAAAAATCTACAAAAATTGTTGTCCTGTTCTTCCCCCACTAAAAAAAATTACTTAAGAAGTGTCCTCATCTAGGTACCCTAGAAGGTGTCTAGAGTGCCCCATCTCCTCCCTGTTTTAAGAAACAAGCAATTTCACAAGTAGGTCTTTACCTATTAATTTGTGGCAGCCACTCATCCCTGCCAAGAACAGTTCAGACTATGATTGTCCTTGTGGGCATTTCAGGAAGCTACACAAGGTACCACCAGCTTGCACAAGCAACCACTTTCCTCTCCTGGTGACAAAGCCCTTAATTTCCTCTATTCTTTCCCTCTTGCAGGAGCTGAGCCCTCTGTAGCAGCTCTGACAGCACTAGTTTGGTTTGCAGGGTAAAGCTACTCAGAACACCTGACCTAAGCTCATGGCTATGAGAAATCAGATCATCTGTGGATGATTAATGAAATTGTTGCTGCAAGGACAGCACAGGTTTGTCTAACTATCATTTCCAGACTCTCAGGTTCAACCAGGACAAGTGACAAAGAGGAATGAGGCTGTTCTGATGTGAGCTGTGAGTGTTTCAACAGCTCCTTATGTGCTCTGTCTGAGCCTCAGCTGATGAAATCATCTCGAGTCCCAGCTTCAGAAGGGGAGGAGGCAGCAGAAGTTCCCAAGCTACCTCTCATTCCCCCCAAGAAAAGGATGCTTTTAATTTGGGTTATTTTCATGTTGGGGTTTATTACATAGACCCAGCAAATGGATTTGCTGCTAGGAAAGAATGGGCACTTGAAAAGTAAATACTTTGTGAGTCAGTTGGGCTATGAGTGCAATGCTGGAGGATCAGATCCATCATGTGTGTGATGCAAAAGCAGAAGAGTAACAAAACAGGGTTTCCTTTGACAGCCAGATTCTGTGGTACAAGTTAGTCATTCCAGACTAATGTTCCTATATTGAAGTAGGAAATAATTGAGGAAATCATAGAATTCCTTTGGGGTTTTTGTCTAAAAATAACCACCTTATTTCTTCATAAAAGAGGACGCATACAGGTATTTTTTCACCACTTACTGCAAATTACTGTCTAAATAGCTTCATGCAAGAGAAGTGATGTTATAAACAAGACAGTCAGAACATTAGGTTGTTAATATGTTCTCTTGGACTAGACCAAAAAGAGAGAGTATTAAAGAACTTATTAAATAATAAGTGTTTCCTACCAAATCCCACCTGGTATTATTTATCTTCTAGTGGAGCAGCATAACCTCTTAAGTTACAGCTGATTGTACTGCAGAACATGAAACATCAGGTACCACTATGTTCCCTTTCCTTTGGTTGGAACACAGGATCTTTTAAGGTCCCTTCCAAGCTGGGCTATTGTCTGTGAGGTGGTAAAAAGAAGAATTAAATCAGCAGGCTGTGAGAGATAGAGAAAGATAAATACAAAAGTGCTTGACAACCTCAGAAACAAACTAAGAAACAACATTTTTTGTAGATGACAGAGGGGTCTTGTCATCCTCTCACTGGAGGAAATCTCTCAGGCCCTGCTATGGGTGTGCCTTTCCAGAAAAGAAAAACTGAAATCCAGAACACACACTACATGGACTTTGAGAAAATAAACCCGGTAGATTAATTAAGTTACTTTGGAGAAAGCAAAGGTGCTTTTGTGCCCCAAAGTGAAGGGAGTTCAGCACCTCTCCAATTCAACATGTTTTAGTTAAGAATTCACAAAGTCTTTGGAGTAGATGATGATGATGATTACTGCTGTTGTTGTTGATCATACACTTTATTCATGGCATGCATCTTACTATCAAGTTGGCTCTATGGAGAGAGAGTTCTAAAAGTTTTCTAAAATGACTCTACTAAGCTCTAGGAGAAGGCTGCCAAATGAATCATGTTCTGGCTGCACTGTGGTAAATTCCAGAGCACATAATAATGCTCCCAGTTTTTTGTTTGAGTCATCTTATGGTGCTGCACATACATTTAGCTGATGTACCAACACTAACGCGTCATGCTGTTCTTGGAGTTGGATTTATAAAATATCTCATAAAAATAAACAGCTTTATTGCCAGGCACATCATGAATGATAATCCCACAGATAAAAACCATTAATCAGAGAATGTATCAAGGTAATTACCAAAGCAAGGATCTGTTTTATGGAGTTTGTGTGTATGTGGTTAGACTACATTCTTTTTGCACAAAGCAGATAGCGGTTGCCTGCTGCTGAAATCCTTCTGTATCCACAAGAATCAGATGCTAATAAAACTAAAGTGTTCAGCCAACCCACATTCATCCTAGCACTGTCAATGTACTGCCTGCACAGAATCTTCTCCTGTCACTTTTATTTAGCACACATGCAGACATCTCAACATCACTGCTGGGAACCAAAAAAATCTTCACTGCATGCTTAAGCTTAACAAGTGCAATTCATAAACCAGGAAAAGGGCCTGACTCTCACAGAGCTGTCATCTCTTTGTCTATTCTGTTGCTTGTGCCTAATGAGAGAATGAAGTACAGAATGAGGGCAGTTGGTTGTTTTTCTCCTCACTTCAAACCTTTGTATATGAAGACTGAACTCACCTTTTAAAGTAGAAACATTTTGCACTAAGATATTTGCTAATAATTTTAATTTCTGTCATCTTTGACAATTTATTTTGTTTCTAGTCAGCATCACCATCCCATGTCTATCATTACTGTGACATGGCACGGGGGGTTAACAACACTGCAAGAAGCTGTTCTTTCCCTCAGGCCTACTCTGTTTCATGCCTTCTCCCTCTACCACCAACTCCCCCCAAAAAACTTTAAAAATACAAGAGGGGAAATGCTATTACAAAATCCAGGCCAGGCTGTTCTCCAAAGCACAGGTGAGCCCTGGGATTCTGGGCAGCCAAGAAACACCTAGAAAGAAAGCTCAACTGTCTCATTTAGGGGGAAAAAAAAAAATTATCTGTACACTGGCTCTCACAGCTGTTGGAGTAATTCCAAACATTTATCCAGCTTTCCATATTGCGTATAATCAGGTATCCCTAAAGAGCCTGTGGCTCATATCTAAAATGGTCAGAAAGCTCATTACCGAGGTTATCTTCATTTTCCATCTTTATATTGGAATTCTCATGATCAATAAAAGCAGTCCACAGAAAAAATGAAGGGACCCTTCTAATGGGAGCCTTAAGCAACAAGGTCTCATTGGAGCCTGTGTCACATGAGGTGGCCATCAGATAAAGGCTGTAACAGCACTACCTGGAGCACAGCAAACTTCCCAGTTTGGGCTAACCTGTACTGCCACAGACTTGTGGGGGTGTTTGTGAATCACAGAAACATTTAGGTTGGAAAAACCCTATAAGATCATTGAGTCCAACCATTAAGCCACAGCCATGAAGCCATGTCCCCAAGTCCAACTCATTTTTTGAACACTTTCAGAGATGGTGATTCCACCACTTCCCTGGACATCCTGTGTACCAGGGCCTGACAACCCTTTCTGTAAAGAGATGTTTCCTAATATCCAAAGTAAACCTCCCCTGGTGCAACTTCGGCCCTTTCCTCTAGTCATGTCACTTGCTACCTGGGACTTGCTATGGCCTGAAATGCTGGGATGCTTTGTAGAAGACTCCTCCACCTTCCCAGTCATGGGAATCATCCGGCCCTAACAGTTGTCTCCATGCAGCTGTGCTGGCCCCTATCCCCTCAGGAAATAGATTCCTGTTCCCAAGTCCTCACAGCTGCACAGGATAAGTGTGGAGGATACTCAGAGAGAAACATTTCAGCTCCAAAACAAAAATCTAAGTGTCACTTCAGGATGACACTTGAGAAACAGCTGAGGCTCAGCTGCACTTACGAGCCATCACCAAGTCTCCAAGGCTGATTAAATTCTTTGACTTTACTTTATCACCCTGTTCCTTTTGCCTACCTAACAGTGTTTTGTAGGGGTCTACATTTTATTCTGCCAGTGAAAAGGAATAGACTTTAATATACCTTTAAAACATGGAAATAGATTTTGTGCCCCATTGTATCCCTACAATTCAGTTTTCACATCCTGGGACATTTTGGTGAGTGACGCCTGAAAAACTCCCAAAATTTTCCTATTTATTCTACAACATCATTGTTTTATCCTTACATAAAACATATACAAATAAAATAATGGAAAGGATGGGAGCTGTATAGGCCATGGGACCTATGTAATAGGAAAACCATTTTAATGTCATCTGGCATCTATTTAAACAGAATTACAATATCTGTAATCATAGTGGGACAAGAATGAGCAGAAAAGAAATATGATCACCTTAATGAACTGGGGTTTATTCCTTGAATTTTGGGCCATAATGTGAGAGCTGAGAGTGCAGGAAGGTCCAGTCTTGTGAACATGTTGCTTGCTGATTCTTCAGACATTGGACTACGTGATTGTTGTAGGTCACTACTAACTGAACGACTATTCCATAATCAGTAGTACCTAAAGTGCAATTTCCTGAATGAGTGGGTGATACTGGTGACCTAAGCACAAGAACAAGGCACCTTGGCAAACCTACAACACATGATATCACCTTCCCTGCACCTGTGCTTGCTCCAGGGATCCCCTGGCTAAACACGGAGTAGTTGCTCACTTGAGTGCTGCTACCACAGAGTAGTTGCAACCCAATAAGAAACACCATTACATCATTACATGGCAGTAATGAGTGTAATTGCATCAACCCTGAGTCTGTCACAGAGAAAAGCACCTCCTTTTGTGGTCATTAGAGAAGAACCAGAGACATGCTCATATTAAAAACCAACTCTCATTTGGGCCATGCATGATTATTTATATCAGTGGCAGCTTTTGTAACTGTCAACAGGTCAATTGTCATGGGAAGTGATTGTAAGTGGATTTTTAGATCTTCTTGAAGAGAAGAGGTTAGAAGTTTGAACCTGAAATCAAGACCTTTGCTATACTAGGCAAAGAGACAGAACAAAAGATTGTTCCCGACTATGATAGCTGGTTAAAATAAGTCCACATTTTTTGATCACTTAACTGTCAATCAACTGTCAAAGGACAGTTACTGATTCTCTATCAGAACTTCATTGCTCCTCACTGTTCTTTCCTGGCTATCACAAAGGTGGGAGATGCAATAGGTCACTGACTCAGCCCTGGACACAGCCTCTTTCTCTTCCCCTTCCTCACCCTCCAACCAAGTACCAAACACCATTAGTGACTCTGGAAGAGGCTTGTATTGGGGAGCCTGTGTGTGCCCACAGATACACTTGCATTATTTAACACATTCACCCCTTGTTCTGTCTGCTCTGTCCCCACCATTTACTGCTAAACAGGTCCCTTATCTTTATTGATCACTTAATTTATCTTTTCTTAGCTCCCCTTGCTCCGTCTGGTGCAGTGTGTCCAAGGTATTGAGCTTAAACATCCGTCTGTTCATACTGTCATGACTGGTTTGCCTCTGAAAGAATAGGGGGAGCAGGTGGTGTGACTAAGTAGAGCCCCGACAGAATAGGGGCACCATTGCTGTGTCCTGTCCCAACCTGCCAGCGATTCCCCACCCTCCCAACTGTTCCACATTAAAGCAGTCAACTGTGGCTTTACAGTCCAAGTTTTACACAACTGTTTTACAAACCAGGAAGAATTTCTTTTGTTGAAAATCTTTTGTTAAGCAACGCAGAACGGGGAGGGAGCAGGGTGAAGGGAGTGGAGAAAGCCCATTTTGAGAGCAAGCACATTTTAATGTGTGTGAATATACACTACAGGATGTGCCAAGCCGCTGAGGGAGCCAGCTCTCTATTTCTGAGCTGTCTCTAAGCTCTCAGCATATCTTTCAGAGTCACTAGTCTTCCTTTCCTTTGCTCCTGTTCATGGTACTACTTTTCTTTGTTAGACCAAATAAGACTGAAATCCAAATAAAATCAACTCTCAAAAATTTTTTTTTGTCAATAAGTATAGAATATCCATTTTTCACCATTGCAAAATTATTAGAAGTCTATCTAACTGGATAGACAACCCCAAAGAAAACTCCAGACAATGCTTCAAATACATTCCAGTTTCCAAACAGTCCTGCTACAGGCACTGTGCTGCCCCATGTTTCTTCATAGGATTTGGAAGTGTGTATTTCCACACAGATGTATGACAGAACTTACATGTGACGTATCTCTGAGATAACATACCCTGTAATGTTTGGTCCATAGGAGACAGAACACGAATGCAAAAATGGAACCCGAGAACAGCAGGTATTTGTTATAGCTGTGAAACTGTTTTGGTGTCACCACTAGAGTGCTACAAATAGTTGCAAATAAAAACTGAACCTATCAAATTTTTCTCATTTGTTTTTTTTCTTTTCTCCCTCCCTGTGAGAATTCACAAGCACATAATTAACAATTTTTTGAAAGTCAAGCACAAGATTTGGGTGTTTTCCATGTATTTAAAGGAAAGTTACAAGCTTATACATTTGCTCTGCAGGCTTTTTCCACAGGCTAAAATGTATTGGAAGTTCTATTTCAGGTGAAACTGCAAACCAAGAGACAGAGACGCTTTTCTTTTTTGAAAATATTGCAGTCAATCACTCCAATCTTATAACTGCAAAGGTGAAAAGGAACAAAAAGATATAGAAGTTATCTTTTCTTCCCTTCAGAGACATCTGTCTTTCTGCCCTTTGCCTTCCCATCAGACAGCAGTGGATACAAAAGCTGAAACCCTGCTCCTATAGGAATCAATGGTAAAATTTCTGAGGCCTGAATTTAACCCAATCTGCTGAGTCCTGCAGCAACAGCAGAAATCAGAGACTGCTGGTTAGGGAGGGAAGGATCCACATTTGTTACTAGATTCTTGGGAAAGTACTGAAATATAATCCTAGTAAAAGCACTGTTTTCTGTTAGGAGCCTGATCCTCTCAAATATGTATGTGGCAGACTTTTCTGTCCAATTGATATGAAGCATACAGTTCAGATTCATGGGATTTTTTAGCTTCCTAATCAAACACAAACCATAAAAATAGCAAAAAAACATTTGGGAAAATATTTAAATGCTTTAGAATGAAGGATATGTTAAAAAAAAATAAGTAAGTAAGAGACAGCATGTAGTCAGAAATCCTGACTGATGTGTGCCCATAGCCCCTTCAGGAGCCTGGTGTGTAGGTAACTCAATGCTTCACTTCCAAGAAAGTCCCTGAGGTGCTTCGACAAAAAGCTCTAAAGGCATCAGGATAGACAATGACATGGATCATGAGGTTCTTCAAGTTTTATTTTTCATTTTCTATATCACTGAATATTTCTATAATACATAGTGAAGCACCACATACAAGGAGCAAGCAAGGCTCACCTCACCCTCTCACCATGGTGCTTGGGGTGGTCACCTTGCAGAAGGAAGACAAAGGTTTGATTTTTATCAGATTGAGGAGAATAACAAAACTAGCACTCCAGAAATATGAACAAATACACTTCTACTAAAATATTTGATAAAAAGAGATCATTATGACTTACTTTCAGTCCAAACTTTTCCTCAAATGCAGCAAGATTTTCAAATATTTTTTTTGACAACCAAGATCATTTTACAGTAAGATTGGTAGACAGTGGTACATCTCTAAATGTTTATTCAGACCTGGAAGTGATCATCAAGAAGACTAGGATCAGCATCACCAAGAATGAAACATTCTCGGTGTCCTGCCTAAAAATTTACACTACAAACACAATAGAAAACAGAGCTCAATATTTTAGAATTGTAGGTAAGCAGAGAAAGAAGGTGCCTACACAGATCTATAGATACAGAGTCTTTGTCACTTAAAATCATGTATCTAAACATTTTCTCAATAATTAATTAAAATCTGTGTTAAAACTGGAGGGAAAGAAAGCATCTTACATCTCTGCACATTTCAAAAGTATTACAATTAAATGTCTACTTCAGAACTCTGTCACAAATACTGCATTACCTGTAAATTACCAAGCTGCCCTCCAACTGAGAAATCACAATTGTAGATTAGAAAATCCTTCCTAATTGTTCATTTTGAGTATTGTATATGATGACTCTACTACCATGTTAAGCCCTCTCATTTTGTTCTTCCTAACTTCTTAAATGCTGATTTCTCTTAAATTTGTAGATAAAACATCAATACCTTTGGATGGACGATGTTCAAAATGTAGGTGTAAAAGACAGGTGGGAAGCCCACAATCATTCTATTTTATCTGCTTTTGCAGCTTAGTTTAGAATCTATTTGTGTACAAAATATTTGGAGAATTACTTAATCAGTTGTCAATTTATCCTTACATCATACTAAGACAGAGGACCAAATAGGTTGAAAAAATGTGGAACTAAACAGGAGATAATGTGATGTTCCCAGTAACCTGAAATGCAAGTCTGAATTAGATCACAAGTCATCTAATTAGATTGAAATGGGTCTCATGGACCCATTTCCAACTCTTGATGGATGTTTTTCTACATCACAGAAGTCACCATACAGTTTGCCATATTTTGATACAATGACATTTTCCAAGAGGCTTATTGCTTGAAAGGCAATTCTGTGGTTCAGAATAAGTTGTGTTGCCTGTTTTTCTGTAGAAAAACAATGGCAACTACTAAAAGCTGTCTAAAATCAGCAGTGCTTTATTAAAAAAAAAAAAAGAAATTAATTAATGAAACAGCCCAACATAGGGATAAAAGAAACTTAGTTCTTATGGGACAGTCAACTCCGTGCACCTATTATTCAGAGGTAAGAACAAGCTTTCTGCGCTGGTATGTACAACCCTCAAAATATTTTATGTGGATTTTGCTGCTTCTGTGAAACAATATTGTCACTTGCTGCACCCGCCAAATTTGATTTAACTTGCCCAAAAGTCACATAATGGTATCTTTAATATATATAATGCCATCATTTCACTTCCCAAATGGATGAACAAAATTATAAGGGGGGGGGGGGAAATAAAAATAGTTTTAGCATCAACTCATCCCATTGCAAAAGCAACATTTGTGTATTTGTGCATAATAGTTTGAAGTATAATTTAATACATCCCTTTAACAACCCACAAATTATCACTTGACAACTAGAAATAATAGGTCTTTTTGTTAAAAACAGAAAGCATGTGAAGACTAAAGGTTAAACAGGTCTTTTCATCATGATAAATCACTAGTTAATGAGCCCGGTATTGTTGGGTATTATACTTGCTCACTTCAATGCCATTACCTTCTGGTTGTAAAGCTGACACTACTAATGATCTTCATTCTTTGAACTTTTCCACGATATTGACTGGTTGCATAGAGCAGATGTTACTTGGATTTGACTGCAACAGTGGCAATTCTTCTAAGGCTCGGAGCAGCCCTGAAAAGAATGATACTGAACATAATGTATTTTGATATCTCTAAGTCAAAAGAGATTCTTCTCTAAGTGTCCATTCTTGCTCTTGCAATTTCTTGGTATCACGTGAATACCAACCATAAATAAGAGATCAAGATTCTTCATTTATCTTCTGCGGACGTTTCCTTCTGGGTTTTTTGGCAAAGTTGTAATATTGTAATGAACTAATACAAGAAAATTCACATCTCATCTCTGTTGTTGTACCCATAACTTCTCCTGCATTACAGTACTTGCAAGTAAATAAAAAAAAAAAAATGAGCTGTGTATTTCACAGCTTTTCTTGCTGTTGCCTGAAGGACGCTGAGGTCATCAGGAGCTGTGTTAGTGAGCCAAGTGCTGACAAAGCAGGATACAGAAGGCCTGCACACATATGCTTATGTACCCACATCCATCACTTTTTGTTCCAGAGGGAAGGAGGCCCAGCAGACCTTCCCTGAGCAGGCAGTTAGGAGAAGCAAATAGTTACTTGACACCTCTTTAACATGCGAGGGCTGTCTTTAGTTGTGTGAGGGACCTCCTTCAGATAAACTCACAGAGCCCTGGGGTGGGGAAGGAAGACGTAAGGGTAAGAAAGCAGGGACGGACAAGTTTAGTTTAAAACTGAATGAGCAATGCGAAAGCTTCGTGTTTATCCCCATTCCTTTTTCTCCTTGACCTTGCCCTTTTCTTATACTTCTTCTTGCTCTGTTCCTGTCACTACTTGACTCTAGAAAATGTGGACTGTAGAGCAAAATTCAAACCTTAAGAAGGCAGAGGTAGTTTTGTCTCAGTTTACATACAGTTCTGGACCAGAAAGATTTTGCTGCATCCTAGAACAGGAATGGGGACAAATGAACTCAACATTCCCTAAGTCAAACATCAGACTTGCACATTCTTTGGAGACTTCTGTGCAGCAGCAAGCAAAAAAGCTGTGTAGTTCAGCTTGTATAAAGGCCAAATTCTTCCCTCTTTGCACCACTATGTTATGCCAAATGTACCTCAAGGACTTCTAGATTATTTTCTACTTTTGTGTAAGTAAGGGTGTACTTTTCTTTCAGCAAGTTTGTGGAAAATAGAGAATGAGGATGTAACCACTTTTACAGATAGCATTCTTGTTCTGGTGTTGTCTCATGTGAAGTAAATGGAAAAAATCGAGCAATTTCTCTAAAGAAAGAAAATAATGCTAAAATTCCATACTCAAAAATCCAAGCTACCAAAGGCATTTCACATGTACCAGTAACAACTCACTGGTATGTAAAAAACGCTTAATGAAAATTTAATCCTGAAGGTTTAATCCTTAATCTGCATGGGAAACTTAAGAAACTTTTCCATAGTATTAATTTCACAATATGAAAATGTAAACATGAACATACTTCCAACCCATCATCTCTGATCCTACTAAACTATTCGACTGAAAGAAACAGTCTGCACATAATAAGTCTATCACACCAGCACTTGACACTATCTCATGTACAAAGAAGGCTTTTCTTAAAAAAAATAGATCAACTCACAGGATAAAATCCTGAACAAATCAGCCAAAGCATCAAAAAATAAAGATTTTACTTGAGGAGTAATTGGATACCATTAATTTATCGGATAGGGGGTGAGAGGTGTGACATGGTCTTTAATAACCCCACAGGCTGCAGCTGAAGAATTTCTCATCTTTAAGATGTCATCTCTAAAAACTCATGCCTCAAATGAGATC
The DNA here is from genome assembly GCA_013400175.1 of Phainopepla nitens. Classification (NCBI taxonomy): domain Eukaryota; kingdom Metazoa; phylum Chordata; class Aves; order Passeriformes; family Bombycillidae; genus Phainopepla; species Phainopepla nitens. The sequence goes on from VXBQ01005193.1 coordinate 261,256, forward strand.
TACCCTAATGTCAGAGAAAAATTGTCTCGTCACTATTTCCAAAGTTACTGTTAGATATACCTAAATATTTATTTATTGTCCCACAGTCAGAACTGCAGTCTTGCAAAATCCAGAATGGCTTACACTATAGAAATATAAATCCTCTCCTGCTCAGAGTTTATCAGACACATGGAATGAGAATTTTCATTTAGTGTCTACAAAGTTGTTTTTTAGCATGTAACAATTAGTCAAAAATACTTTGAAAGACAAGTTTTTGATATTTTTTGTGATTTATTTTTCCTGTGGGTAATACCAACATTTTTTCATTTTGCTTATCAGTTTAAGCGTTTCTCATTTTATTGATAAATCAAGAAAAAGAAGAGTGACTTCTGCTTCTGTGAAAAAGAGCCCTTTGAATCCAGTGGACTGTACACAAATGCTTCACGTATTTTAAGATTCTTTTTCAACAAGTTCCACTGATGTTGTTGGATGCCAGTACTGAGAACTGCATTCTCACCATCTCTGTGGGGTTCTCAGACAGCTTGTAATTTGCCATAAAATGCTTAAATTTTTAAATGCTATTCTGATTTTATTTTCTTGTACCAGATACAAAACCAGTGGCTGGACACCTGCATTCATTTGGACATTCAGATATAGTTCATTACCATGTAATCAAAGGCACTTCTGCACTATTTGAGCCTTGAAACATCACTAGTGGTAAACACGCCAGCACAAGCTAATGCAAATTATCCAGCAGAGGCTTTGTTAGACAAACCATATTACCAACAGAGGCAGATGCATTGGGAGTCGTGGTTTCATGGAAGGTGGGTAACCTCTTTAATCAAAGAAACAGCAGCATCTGACTTTGTTCAGGCTCCCATCCCAATGTCCTGACCCCATGCTTCCTGCTTATCTTTCCTTCCAAAATCAGAAATCTAATAAAAGTAGTATGCATATAGAAATTCTAACAAGTAATACCTTAAATTACTCATTTCACTATTTCTTCAAGCAGAAGAGGTTTGGTTGCAAGGAAAGCAGACCATATAAATTTTTACATGTGTGTGTCTTCAATGCTAGTGCAGCACAGGCTGAGTATGTGCAACATTCAGTTAATATGCTTTCCCATGTGCCAGCCAGGGGTTTATAAAATTCTAGAAAAACCTCCAGCCTGGCAGCAAGAACTGGCTGGAAAGACTTACAGCCAATCCATTAGAACATATTCCCCACACATGCATTCCTGCAGCCTCCTCTGCCTATCACCCCCTTGACCATATTCACCCCCAATGGCCCTTTGCCTTTGACCTCTCTCTGCCACTGCCTCCAATTTTGTATTTGTTTTCTGAGGACCTATTATCAATCACTTTTAAGTACTCTTAAGCAGGACGTTTAACCTAGGCATGTGAAAGTACTAGATCCTTCCATGTAAAGAAATAAGTTGTTGTAGGCAAGACATAATTTATATCCATTAAGGCAGCAAAGCCAGAAAAAAGAGTAGGAAAAAGAAGTTTTGCATGTTTTAGCTGCCAAAAAACCTAGCAAAACAAAGACAAAATAAAGAAGTTCCTGTACATGTTGCAGCCGCCAGACTTTGTATGAGATTTGAAGTGCCTCACACCCTTACCCACTTTGATAATCTACAAACCAAGACTTCTGCTTAGAAGAGTTCAAGTGCTGGTGTCAGCTAATTTCTCTTGTACCAAAATGTTGCATTTTATTTCCGCTGATTAGCATAAAATTGTTCCCATTGTCTCAGCCACAGAGACACACAATGGTGCCAAAGATCCCTGCAGTGGGGAGTTTCTGTGTATTTCCAGCTCCTGGCTTTGCTTTAGAATTCATTAGCCACAGGAACACCACCCGCTCTGTGCTAGATTTCAACATATATATCAAGAAATATACTATTTTTCACCAGCAGCTCCCAGCAAATTTTAATTATTTGCTCTCAGCAGCCAGAGGAGCCATTGAATTGTGGTCGAAGCCATAACATTCCTGTGGAACAGTTTTTTTCCTGTTTATCCTTTCTTTTTCTGGCCAATGTCTGCCCTTACCTGACGGTATATTGTGTATATTATTACACAAATGTCTCAAATGTGGCTTTCATTGAATTCTCTAAGTCATGAGAAAATTGCGTATATATGCAAAAAAAAAGTAAACAGAAAAGATAAATTTCCCTTACAAAATGCAGGGAAGCATTCAAAAGGGTTTTAAAAATAACTGCCAATAGCTATTATTTTATTCCATTTCTCCTCCTTTCCCTTTCATTTCTCTCCTACTACATTTTCACCTAACTACTTGGAGTTTTCATTATTATGGGAAAGTTATTGTTAAAAAAAACAAAGAAAGAATTAAAAATTGAAGAGAAATTTTGCCTCTGGCTGGGTGTGATGAGCTCTGCAGCCAGTCCTGTGTCTGTGAGGGAGACAGGGCAAAGGAGGAGCACCTCACATGGGATTAGTGATAAGCTCCATTTTTCTGCCCTAACAAGTCTAGTTTTTGGCTCTGTTAATTCCTCCTGGCTGCAGCTGTCCTGGCAGGTCACCCTCCTGGAGACCTTGATACAGCTGGAGGAGACAGGGAAAATGAGCAGAGGAAAAAATCTGCTCTGTGTGTAACTATCGAGAGCTAAGTACCACAATGAAAGCAACACCCCAGCCAAAGTCCTTGCGTTTTATGGATGACTCCATTACTTGGCACTGGGCTTCTTGATATCATATCTGGTGCATTTACAAGAAAACATTCATTACAGAAGGTTTACAGATTCCACACTCACCAAAAAAAAAAAA
>VXBQ01005193.1:269040-316011 GCA_013400175.1 Phainopepla nitens
GAGGACAGGTGCTTCAAAACCACCACCAAGCACAATCAGCCTCCTGATAACATGCTTATGGAGCTGCTCTTTTAATCTCACAGGAGGCTGAGAGTGCATAATAGAGCCTGAAGTTTTGCTGATTAAATCTACCCAGTAAATTCATAGCAGCAGTTTGCTAGCCCTGGAGAGGGAAGGTGGGGTCACCAAGCCCTCCCTGCAGCATTACATCATGCACTCCGACATGCATTAAGCTCCTCGGGGAGGGGTTTAACCCCTCCAGCCTCTGCAACATCTCTCCCTGGGCATAAAGTCATTTTAACTGCTGAAGGGACTTTGGAACCTATGACTTGGATTTCCTCTATTCCAAGAGGACCATAGGAATTTTATAGGAATTACACCTAAATTAAATCCAATTCAAAAAGTCAGTTTCTGGAAATTTAGAGATGTCTATTTTATCAGTGCAGGGGTAACTTGGTTCCTAATTACTTTCTCTCTTCTAATTATCAACTTTGGCACAAATTCTGCTACTACTTGAAGCACTAAGAAGCAGATAACGCGAATCTTGACTTGATAGGTTACCTACAACCTGTTCTTCAAAAATCACTCGTATGAATGGTGAAGGGAGGGGACAACAACAGGGAGATGAAGAGTAATTTTCATTAGGTCCATGGACAGCTTGTGGCAGAGCAGACAAAAAAATCCAGCACAAGAGGTATAGCACAAGAACAGACTAAGTTCTTTCAACATTCACTGCTAGTGCAGCTAAAGTAATATTTTCAGGCACATTTACACAATTTTTAGAAGTTAATCAATTGACTAGTACTTTGCTCTCCATTCTGACTTACGTTATTTAGTTTAAAATCGCAACAAGTCCTACTACAAAGACAGAACAAACCTTTTCATAGTTGGGAGGCTCATAACACCGAAATTTAAGGCCATAGAGTGTTACCCATGCCAGGGAAATTTGTATATTAATCCAAAATTTTTGACCTCTTCTCCTTCAGCTTCAAGGATACTGATTTCTCTGGAGCCCCTGTATGGAGCTGTGGTGGTCAATCAGTGGTTGTCTCCTGATGAAGGACTTTTGTTTTCTAGTCTGGCAGGCACCAACTCAAAGCAAAGAGAAGAAAAGAATGGAAAACATCCATAAAGAAAAGATGGATTTGAGTCTGCTGCTGTAATTGCTCCTCTGGTAGCTCTTCACCAATGCCTTGTTTGTTAAAAAAGCCCATAACCAACCACAAAACAATCAGTCTTACATAAGAGCCAGGTTTAAAACTTTGACCAAAGAAAGGCTGATTATTTCTCTATTTTTATTTTATTTTTTTTAGCAATAATTTCCTAACGTGCATTGCTCCCATGTGATCTGTAGGGAAAAAAGCCCCTTCATTCCCACTTGGCCAAGATCAAAAGCCATTTACAATCTGATTCTCTGTTCTATTTAAACATATAAACCAGGAATAATTCATAATTGCCCAATTTCAGTACCTCTCTGAATTGTGACACCCATGTTTTTTAAATCTAAAAAGAGGTTTTAGGTGTGTATCAATATAGTAGTGGTGGAAGATGAAAAGACTGACTTGCCAAGTGTTATGAGTGCATATTATATTATTGGCTTTTCACAAGTGCTGAAATGAATGCTATATGTATTATGTTGGATAACATGGTAGTGTGGGAAAAGAAAAGTAGAGAGGACCTTTTTGTTCATGGAACTAATTCAAGGAGTTGTAAAGGATAAACAGGAAAACGCCTTGCATTCTTGGATTATCCTATCTGGATGAAGATGAGAAACCCCAGAGCCTCAAGGAAGGAAGTATCATCATCCTTATCAGAAGCAGTAAAACAGGATCCACAGGAGAATGTCTGCAATAACAAATACAAGATTTACAAGAGGAGGGTGTAGGTTGAGTAGAACAACAAAAAACAAAAGAATGTTTTTTGAATAATGTGTGAAGGTTTATGAATATACAACATGTTGATGCATTAAAAGAAGTGTTTTCTGAGTTAGGGTGTGCTTTTTGGTGGAATGCCAAGGCACCTGGCCATTTTTAACCCTTTGCTTTATTTCTGTCTCCTATTGTCTTTTTATTAAACTTTTTCAATTTTATGAGGGGAGTGAACTTCATTTTTTCACACCAAGTCCAGCTCCATAGAACAAGATAAGCTGCATTGCTCCTGGGGCTCCTGGAGCTCCAGTTAGGACAAAGTCACAATTAAAGAATATATCTGCTGTATCATGTTACAATTATAATACCATGGTGACTGCTAACAGCTGTGAAATATATTTCAAGGTGGTTCTGGTTCTGTTTTTTTTTTCAACCAGCCATCATCCTTGCATTAAGAATTAAATACTACCTGTAAAAATATAAATTTAAATTTAAATAAGATAGCATAAATGCTATCTTAATGAACATAACTACCTATACATTATAACTCTTGATTTCATTAATAAAATAAAGACCAAACAGTGGTTGTAAGGTAAATTGCATTAATAATTTACAGGAGTACAAATAGCATGTTGTCTGCTACAAAATAACAGTTCATCAAGAGCATTACCAGAGGTCAGCAGTTCAGTTAGGAAAGATTTCCATCTCTTTTAGAAGGAAAACTTACAAGCAAGTTGAATACAGGGCAGAGCTGTGAGTCAATAAACTTTAGACTCAAATCACAAAAGGTTTGAGACTTAAAAATGCCCCAATAAAATATTGATTTTTCTTTAATAACTACTCATTTTCCACCTGAAAAAAAATTGGGGGAAACTCAATTTTACCTTGAAAAAATTTTGTGAAGTTCTCCAGCCGGTGCCTGCAGGATAGCACAAGCTGGATGCTCTTAACTGATGGTTCTGAGTTGTAATTAGTCAGGGGCACATGCCGAAATCTGAGCTGTAATTAGTCAGTGGCAAAGGCCAAATGTGCTAAGTGAAGTCATACGGTTTTGCAGATGCTTTGTCAAAAGAAATGTGGCATCTTCTTGATGCAGCACCACTTCAGCGTTCTGGGTTTTTGTTTATTTTTATTGCAGCGCTTATCTGCGGGGGTTAGGCTATGTTGGTATTTGCCCTGCCAGGTGCTTTTCCTTCTCAGCCTCTGCCTTGTTGTGAAGCGTGCACCCCTGGCTGGACTATCCCAGCCTCACCCCCCAACATCTGTCTCACACAGCAGCTAAGAGTGGGTGCCTTCAGGAGAATATAAGCGCACCCCCAGCATTCTCCTGTTTTTAACTCCATGATTTTCACAGAAATTGCAGTTCTTATAGACTGCCGTTATTTTTTGACAGAGAGCAGATGACAGGTTTCCTTCAGAATAGAGATTGCAAGGCTGGCACTGCTTTCAGCACAAAGCAAAGCAAAGAGTCGTCAGCACACAGCCATCTGCTAAGAGACAAGACAATTCAAAATAAACAGCCAAGAAAAGCGGAGCCGACACAAGCTACTGACTGGTAATTTAGCCTCCTAAAGCTAACTTTTAAGAACTCTGACTTTTCAGATTTGGCAGTCAAATCTGTCAGTTTGGCAGCGATACTGCTGCAGAAAGCAGGAGTACTGCCCTTGATTCTGTTTGCTAGTGAGATCCAGCGGAGTATTTCTGGGATTCATAATAGGAAATGTTATTTTGGCCTAGCTGAATGGTAAACAACCAAGACTTTGCTGCTAAACTATTCTTTTTATGGAATACAATGGTCAAAAAGGCACAGTTTATTTCTCTAAGAATCAGTAAGATCTGAATCTCTGCTTTTATACAGTTTTTGTGATTGAGTCAGCAGCTGAGGGTAAAGCAGGATCAGGTGTCTCTCAGAGCTGAAGACTTCTTTCCCAGACATTTAGGACTACAATCAGGGGTCATACAAATAATAAACCTGTGTCATCAAGCCCTGTTTTCCTCACTTGAGTCTACACACTCATCTGGAGAAGTGACAAAGGAAGTTGTGGGAAAAAGATTTGAAGGCTCTGGGAGAGCCTTCTCAAAGATGTGAACTGTCCAACTTCTCTCTTCACTGGCTAGAAATGATTCTTGCTATTCATCTGCTGTTGCTTTCATAACTTGTGAGCTGGAGGGAGCTTTATTAACAGGTTATGCTTCTGAATATATCCTCATGTATATCTAAGGGACCCCCACTTCTCCGCTTGTCTCCATTTATTTGGAAATGAGGAGGAAGCAAAAGTCTGAGTGTGTGCCAGTGTCTGAGTCTAAGAAACTTTGCTTGTAAAGGGTTGTCAGGTGCCTTTTTTCAGCCTAAGAAAATAAGTTCCTCTTTCCATCTTCCACATCCAAATCACCTCCATCCTCGCCGCAGACCTTGTCTGTTAATCTGCTTTACACTGCCTAAAATAATTTAATTTTTGACACCGAGGATATCAGCAAGGCATTCTTACTTACCAAACCCTGATACACAACCTTAGAAAGGCACAACCCAGATTGCACATTGCAGAAATGATATCATACTCCTGCCTCCCAAGGCAGCCTGTAAATCACTTCTCTCCAAAACATCCCCAGCTCATTGTGCTTGATTTGAAAATGCTAGTCACTCAGGGTGGAGTTTATGCCTGACATAGACCAGATAAACTCCCGTCAGCGCCTCACAATACTTTTTTTTTTTTTAATTTAATCTTTAAAAGGACAGGCTGCTGGTTAACTGAGAGTCCCCTGCTTGATTGACAGTATCTGTCAGAGGCAATGAACTCCACTTGAACATTGCCTTTATGTTCCTGTGTAAAGTTGTTCAACTGTGACCCTTCCATCTGTTCCAGCTAATCTGAAAGTCATTTAGGCCCGCTTCTCCATTCATCCTAAACACAGTGCATTCTCCTGTTAACACACATATGCAAAGTTGTCAGGCTGTCAGCTACGTAAGGGCTTTTTTCCCTTCTTTTTTTTTCCAAACTCCCACAACATCTGTGTATACATTTCCTTGTAACTATTATCATTTAAAAAAAAATAAAATCAGAAACTGGCTCAAATCTTGCCAATTACTTTAATGAACATAATAGTAAATCTCACAGCATCACTTCAGAAAATATTCAGAGGGGTTCTTTAAGGAGAGGTCATCAGGTAGCTGAGTCCAGTGCTCCAGTGTACTTGTGCAAACCTCCATATTTTAAACACTGAAACAAATTATTGCCTTGAAGGTGTAAGATCTTTACCAAAAATATGTTTTAAGATTTTCAAACTGCTGCTCATAAATAGCTGTTCAAACCTACTTCAAATATCTAAGATTGTCATATCCTATTTGATTTGCAATTTTAAAATGCATATGAACTTATGAAAAAATGTCTGGAAACTCTTAATGAGGTGGTACTCTCTGTTAATTTACTCTTTAAAATTCGTCTTATGCCAGTAGGAAGCTATTCCATTAACAATGTCAGCACAGTTAGTATTTATCTGGAGAACAACTAATAAATGATCTGTTCCTTGCGCACAAAGTTAATGTTGACAATAAAGTGGACTTAAAATACAGGAGAGTATGTATTCATTATGGTCCTGCTCAGGATATTGCTGCAAAACTAAGAAATACATCCAACAAAACTAAGAAAAACCCAAGAGGCAATTTCTGATGTGTCCAAGGAAATACAAAGGGAAGGTTCTCACCAAATCAATTTGTTATTGCCACAGAAGAAAATATTTACATAAATTTCATCATTCATTATTCATTTCTGGTACATGCACACACCAAAGTCTATTGCAAACTACTTTCAGAATAAAGAGAAAATTGCTAAAGTTTATGGAATGAAAACAAAATAACAATCAGAGGGGCAAAAACAGTATAGGAATTATTATGGAGTTTGTTGTGTTCTCAAAGGGACCATGACTGTGTGCTGTACACACCCACACTATGTCTCGAATATTTATTGTATGGAATGTGTACTTCTGGTAGAATCTTGACTTCTTGGTAAATGTTAGCACAAAATGAGTGACACTTGCAGCAAACCTTTGTTCTCGTGGCTGATTTCTCTGACAGAAGTTACATAGAAGAATAGAATCAGGAAAAAGAAGAAAAAAATCCAACTGAAAAAAAAGCGCCAAATCTCCCCAGCCTACTGTTCAGCTCTGTCATAGAGAAGTAAAGAAACTAGACCTCCTATTCATGTATTACCCACTCCGGTTGTCATGCAAGCTTTTTGGCCATTCTCCTTGTACTTGAATGGTGGTAAACTAATAAAGGCAATGGGATGAACTTCTTTTCTTTTCCTTTCTTTTTTCATTTTTTTTTTGCACTCACAAGAAAAAAGTGTTTTGGATTCCTGTTATGATGTGATGGAGGCTCAACAGTGACAGTAAAAGTCTGCCAGCCTCACATTAAAGACTCAATAGTACAAGTTTAAGTACAAGGGCGTCATTTGTGCACTCACAAGAAAAAAGTGTTTTGGATTCCTGTTATGATGTGATGGAGGCTCAACAGTGACAGTAAAAGTCTGCCAGCCTCACATTAAAGACTCAATAGTACAAGTTTAAGTACAAGGGCATCATTTGTGCTACGATTTGGGGTTTTTTTTAAGAAATGTGCCTTGAGCTTACATGAATTGTCAACAATAAACTGAAGTAATTCTTATGTGCCCAAATGCTTTCCTACTATATTTATAGGAATACTGCTTGTAAAACCTGATCTAAAAATACATCAAAGTTGCAGAGTTAATTGCAAAATGCTCAAAAATGACTCAAAAAGATTTGTCTGTCTTTTCATGCATATAGTCTCTGCCTAAAATATAGAGTCTCTCTCTCTCTCTCTCTCTCTCTCTATCTATCTATCTATCTATCTATCTATCTATCTATCTATCTATCTATCTATCTATCTATCTATCTATCTATCCTCATCAGCAAAGACTTTAGGATCAGATTCACCTGCTATTTTTTGAGGTCTGTAGGACAGGCAGATAAACTGGACTTGCCTGGTCTGTAGAAAAATGTCTTCTTTTAGCATATTATCCTCTGTTCTGTTTGAAATGTCAGCCTGTGCTGATGAGTTGCACACCTTTCGATGTGCTTATTTCTCTTACCATAAAGGCCCTTGGGACAGGGAGCTTGGACACCTGTCCTGGTGAGTTTTTGACTGATGAATGCAGCCTTTATTTGCCATTAATGTGGTTAATGAAGAAGCATTGACAGTGCTCCCCAACACTTCTGGCCCTAAAAACTTGGTTTAGACACACTCATGTTTCCTGTGGTGCTGCTCTTCATATCTTCTTGCATTACTCATGGTCAATTAATGTCTTAGGGGTCTTATAATACAATTTTTCTAATTAATGCAGGAAAGTATCATTAAAAATAGAGTTAAAATAGCTTCCTGGTATCTACCTCTCTTGCTTGACATGAAAATCATGCTGGACTTCAGAGATAGGTTCTGAATGCTGCCTGATAATGGTATTGAGCTTTTACTTTACCATGTGGGGATCACTGTTGCTTTCCTTTTATTTAGAATAAGGGAAAAGTAAAATGGATTTGCCATAACACAGGACATTAATTTCAAGAGAGAAGATGTCACAAAAAAGGAATTAAATTTCCTTAGAGATGGAAGAGAAGGTAGATTTTCATTACTAAAGGATCAATGCACATATAGAAGACCTCTAGGGAGAATCAGGCCTTTTCTCTAGGGAGAATCAGGCCTTTGTATCTCAGGATCTCAGTAAAAAACAACTACTATAGCACAGTGAGAGAGAATTTATAACAGAAGTCCAAGAGGACTGCAAAGAACAAACAGTAGCTAAGATTCACTGAAATCTCTGGTTCATGTCAAATTTGAATTTTTTGAGTAATCATGCCAGTTGTTTTTCCCAAACACCAATACTTAGTAGGAATATGTAAGAAATTGCTAGTATGTTGAGTCTGAAAGAAAAATTCATGGATTTACAGTCCCAGGGAAGAGGGCCTGAAGGGGAGTTCATGGGGGAAGAAAAAAGAGAAAAGCTAGAGGTTCCAGCTGACAATAAATCTCATTTGTAGACACATGTTTTTCTTTGGCAGCAGCTTTTCTAGGATCTGGTTCTTTCTCTGTATCAGAAGATGAGTACTGACCATGCAAGTTGCAAATCTCCCTCTGGCTTCTTATCCTGTCTAGTTTGTATCAAATCTTTACCCAGTCTTCATTGTGGAAAAAAAAGATGACTTTTAATTAATCCTTATACTTCAGAATACTACTTTTATTTGAAAACAGAACTGATAAAATGATAAGAAAATCTGTTTCTAAACATTACTATGTCATCTGCTCAGTACACTCAATGAAAATTAGACTGCCTTCAAAAATAGACCTTTTTTTTTTAAAAAAAAAAGAAATTCTCATTATTTGCCTTTTGATCTTTGCCCATAAAAAACACCTTCAATAAATCTTTCAAGATTTATTTCACAATCAAAAGAGCCAAAAGTGTACATTTAAATGAAAAAAGAAAGAAGGCAGCAACTTCTTTATAACTATATGACTCCAAGAGCTGGGGACTAGAAAAAGAATAATAAAAATAATACAGATTTCTGAGCTGAGACTGGGGAGCTTGCAAGGTCAATTAGTCCATTCCCTTGCCTCAATACAGGAACTAATGGGAGGAGATAAAATCATACAGCTCCTTGCATGATCCTGTCATACCCACAACAGGAAATATTTTTCTATTGACCAATGTCTGTCTTTAAAAACTAATTCTACATGACAGAAGTTTTAGCAATAGAAACCTAATGTGCTCATCCACTGAAAAGGAGAAACCAGAAAGTGAATTCTTCAACTTGCATTGCTAATTCCTGCAATTTTTGAAAGTGTAGTGGCATTACAGAAGTGTTACCTGTGGCCCACAGAAAATTATAAAAATCTGCTAACATCTTCTCATGCCCAGATTTAGGTGTTTAATCTTTGCACTCTGAATTGCCACTGACACTCATTTTTGAGCTGATCATCTCAGGAACCTCTCATCTGCATGTAACAAATAAATCCCTAGTAAGGAACAGTTCTATATCTCTGTTTGCCTGCATTCATGCTTCATTTTTAATATTTTTTTTAAAGAAGCTGGTTTAATCCAAAAGAGAACTGAAAATAAAGAAAGGTACATCTCTTGCCCAGGTTTGCTTGCTTATTTGCAAAAGTCAACATTTTCAGCTACAATGCTATTTTTGCTTTGTGTAAACTGAGCTCCAGGACACTCCCTGAATCATTAAACAGTAAGGCAAAATAATTTTTCTTATTATTCATATTCAGCTCAAAATTAGAAAACAAAACTGGCATTGGAAAACAAAATTGGTTATAGTTTCAATATGATCAGTCCACAATAACAACTGCACTGTGTATCTGACAGGAAGATATTTTAAGGCACAAAGAAAGCTCTGTAGTAAAGATGTGGATGTACCATAGAGACAATGGAAGTAATTATCCTATTACAAAAGTTTAATATAAAATCCCAAATTAAGTTTGGTTAAAACCCTTTATTTGTCACTTGAGGGTGGCTGAGCTGCAAAACAAATGTGGATGGAAGGGAATAATCTGTAGTGCAAGAAGAGTCAATTGAAGTATGTCAAAATAAATAATACTAAAAGCCAAGGAAGCTGAAATAGTGACAGAAATGGGATGTAGGAATATCAGTCACGTTAACTCACATACACCATGATCAGTCAATACCATCATCAATGCCCTTCCTATTTAAACATTAATTATTGTTTTTGCATGTGACAAGTTACTTGTGATGACTTTAAGATATTTGAGAACTTGGAAAAAGAGATGCTAGATGAAGTACAAGCATGAATTAATTACTGATAAACTTCAAATATCACATAGCAATCACTTTATTTTACATCTTCTTTAAAACCTACAGTGAGTCTTTTATTTAATTTTCAAAATAAAAGATTTCTAGTATATTTAAGCGATCTTTCATCTTTTCTCTTGATTTCCAGTGAGAGTGATTCTTTTCATGAAAGCTGATATCTGTACACAATGATATGACTCCAGGAGCTGTGACTCTGACAAAAAGCATCACTTTGGACAAATTATCCAATCCATGAGAATAGCTGGTTACACTGGGTAATAACTAGTAACACGATCTGTCTCACTGAATAACTTTAAACACAAGTATTTTTTAGCTCTAAAGGATGGTTTTAAAATCTAAATATAAGTGAGACAGAAGTCGGTTTAGTACATGAAATTTAATAACAGAAATAGGAAAAATAGTAAAGATGTGAGACAAAGAGCCATTGTACTTTACTTACTTTTGAGCTTTACTCACAGGAGTGTTTGCTGCTGCTCCTGTGAGGACCATTCATTCATTGCATGGACGTACACCAACTCTACTTCCTTTCTTCCAGCACAGTGCAGAATCCCTCTGGGAAGCACCATGTTAATTCAAATGCCACTTATCCATATCAAGCTGCAGCAAACAGACTCATTTCTGGAGCTAGAACAAACAGGCTGAAGGGCAGAACTGGCAGAGTAGCAAAGGTGCTCAGGCTGGAGCTTATATGTAGGAGGGAAATTTGGTAGAAAACCCAGTTTCCAATAAAGGAATATCATTATGAAAAATATGTGTACACGTTTCTCCCTCTGAAGCATCCCCACTGGAGCCTAATGGGAGCCCATCAAATGGGTTTAGGGAGCCTACTAAATGAGTCTCAGCTCTCTTCTGAAGAGAAGCCTCTTCACTTATCAGACCTCAGTTTTCCAGAGACTCACCCGGAGATCCTCTGTTCTTTCACACGTTAAATAATGAATTCTCCCCTAATCTTTTGACATTGTTATATAGATTTATTGCTACCATTTACCAGTCAAGTAGCCAGAGTGTCTAAGAGCCTGTGCTAAAGTCACAGCATGAGCTAGAGGCACTAGGAGGGAGCATACTGCTGCTGCAGCAGTGCCAACATTTAGCACAAGCCACAGGAAGAGTCACAACTGGGCTTATCGGCCTGAACAATGAACACAAGTACAGCCTCATCCCACCAAACTGAAATAACCCAGCCTCCTAAACATATGGAGAAAATTATCTTGGAACAATAGTAGTATAAAAAAACCTCATACCCACGAACACGCAGTTCCACCTCAATTTTGCACAGCCCTTCCTCGAACACCAGGAAAACAAAACATAAAAATTTGGTTTCATATACAAAAAATTGTTAGGTATTTTAATCTATTTTCTTGAGCTAACCAGAGATGGAGTGAGTTTTCCAAATCCTTCACCCAGAGACAGAGCAGATACTTAATCCACATGTAGTCCCTCTGCCCCACAGATATGTCATGACTACCTGAAGATTCTGCTTTGCCTGCCATGTCTGCAGTTGTCTGTAATCATTCCCTTCTCTGCTGTCTGAAGTTAAATGTTGTGGTAGGATATCTGAGCAAGAGACTAAATCCTTCTGGTACTTCATTTTATATATTCAAGTATTATAATGGAATTGATTTGGGGAGCATTTTTGCTCAAGAAGCTCAACAAGATTAATTTTGGCCAACATTACAACCAGTTTATAGCTGCCATGTATCTGATGCAATTCAAAACCTCCAGTGTTGGTGATTTTTATATTACTTATACAGTTGCTGCAAGGAGATGACACCTAACATTCTTACATAAATGACTGCTCAACATAAAAAGCCTAAATTCAAAGGAAAATGCAACAGAGGACTATTGGGGGAAAGAACTCAACCAACCACAAGTTCTATTTGTATCTCTCACTTTAGATTCATTTGTGAAACATCCAGAAATAACAGGTATCTGTAGTACACCTGCACAGCAGCAGCAGTGTTGTCTCTGAATCACAGCCCAGCCCCAGATTTGTTTGGGTTTTGAGCTAAACTTTCTCCTCTAAGAATTTTTGATTAAAAAAAAAAAAAACAAAAAGAGGTGAAGACTGCCTGCCCTGGTATCACTCAGCACTACCATCCTTCCACACAACCCTTCCCTCCCCCCCACCAGCTCCCATCTATTTTGTAAAGCTCAATCTAATTTATTTTCTTACAGCTGTGTAGTGGTTTCAAGGACTTCTGCAGGGGGAAGCAGCCAGCCAGGTTCTGTGACTCTGGTGCTGGGTGGCAGCAGCACAGACAGGCACCAGGGTGGGAAACATTGAACTTCATCCTCAACAAGTATCAAAAAGCGACTTCATTAAAGCCAAAGATTTTTTGCAGTGAGGTAACAGCTTATAGTGTATTGCAAAGAGATATGAGAAAGGGCAGATTTTTCTTATCTTTTGTTATTGGAATTGACCCTCAGGGTCCTTAGGCCTTGGTGAGAGCTTAAGCAAGCTTAGATCAAGGAACGATTTTGAAATTGAATTTATTCAGATTAGCAAAACCTTCCATGAGAGGATTTACTCTCAACAAGCTGTTGCCAACTCGGAGCTTAGAAAGCCCAGCACATTTTACTGATTTACAATCAACTTTTTTTTTTTTTAAACCCAAGGCTGGCCTCATTAAATTGTTTGCCATCAACATTCACACAGTAGCAAAGATTCCCTGCCAAATGTTTATTTATAGGTACTTTCCTTGCTTATTCAGATAATTTTCATTCAGATGATGTTTCAGGGTTTTAGGAAAAAGATATTGCAAATAACGATATAGGGGAAAGTATGAGAGGAGGAATGCAGTAATGAAAAAGTGCTCTATTAAAATGAAAGCCACTTCGCAGTCATTACTTAATTTCACAATAAAAACATATTTAGACTGCATATAAAAATTTTTTCTCTTGCACTTGATATGTTGATTTTGATGTTTCTAGCTCTAAAATGGTGAATTATGTGTGTCCTGCAGCCCTGTAACACACATGAAGCTCTCAGTCCCAGCTGTTTTATTTCAGTAGGGAGCAGCTGTATGAACTCTGAGAGAAATCCAAGCCATGCTCAAATCACTCAGCTTTTTGCCATCCACTTCACAGGGTCAGGATTTTATCTCACAGCTCCCAAACCAAATTTGCATGGTTGAAATTCATTATATGTTTGCACTGGGAATCATTCTCGGCCTTCAGGCAGAGGAAGAAGGTGCAGCAGGACTTGCTCAGAGAGCACTCTTGGGGGGCTTTGCCAGCTCAGGTGCCCCCCCCACCACCATGCTCTGCAGAAATGCTTATTTTGGCAGAGAAGAGATTTGTGCCTGTGCCTAATGAGCCCGTGGTGTGTCAGAGACCTGCACCAAGGCTGTGAATCCCACAGGTATTTTGCACAAATTCCTACCTTGCCCAGCCTGGTGGCAAATGAAGGACAACCCTGACAGCTACCACCAGGAGGAAAGTGTGTGGGGGAAACCTCCCCATCTCTGGGGAAGACTTGAGGATACAAATGCAGGAGCTTACCAGCTGGGTTTAGCATTGTTTTAGTGCCTCCGACAATAATTGAACTCAGCCAATTCTTGTTCAACACAGTCTAAACAGTACTTTTATTTTTTTCAATTGAAAAGCAAAAGCCAGAGCAATACTAAACCATTTGTTGCAGCTCCTCAATCTTGTGACTTCTTTCTTGGTTGAATCTTAGAAATTTATTTTGCATTTTAATACTAGATGTGAATATATATCAGGGAAAAATAAAAATATATTAATACTCAAATTGTGTATTAATATAAGGTGAAATGGTGCAAGAAGCTAAACACTGCAGTGCTTGCTAAGAGTTCTTACACCAAGTCAATGCAGGAACTATTTTAGACAGCTTTAATTGCCTCAGCACATTCAAATTTCTTTGCATGTGTCAGTGCTTATTTTATTTCTCCAGATAAACCTGTTTTCCTTGACTTAGAGCCTTATAGTTTTTCAGGATAAAAAGGAAAAATATACTCTAAGTATGTACCTACTTAGTGTGGAATATTTTTCATCCCAAATAATATGTTTTGAGAAACAAGCAAGCATAATTTTATAAAACCTCCTCAGAAAAATCTTCCAGTATCAACCCATAAAATGTTTTCACGCTTTTAAAGTCCTTTGGGGTTTTTTTAACCTGAAAAATGTGAGAAAAATATATTTAACAAGGAACACTTCTATATAAACAAAGCTCAAAACTTGCAGAATATTTTGTAACTACTTGATTTTATTTAGTAATCCACTGTTTTCATGTATTTCTGATTCTGATTGAATTTTGTTCCTTGGAAGTAAAAGAATTAACTATTAAGTTTCATCAAATAAAGACACAGAAAGCTTTTTTTTTTTTTTTAGTGGAAGCTTTTAATAGAAAGTAGTACGAAGAACTTAAGAAGTCAAATCTTACATACAGTTCCTTTAAAGATGGACTGGTAAAGGCACTTGTGAACTGGAACAATTAATGAGATCTCAGCCTTTGCACCTCTGGTGTCTGCAACGGTCCTGTTGCCAAAGAACTTTCTTCTTGTGATTGAAAAGCAAGTAAATGTTCAGTAAAAATGCATATAAATTTTCTTTGCATTACCGAATGAACTGTAATTTTTTTAAATCAACAAAATTGAATTTTTCCTGCAGACAAATGGGATTTTCTTTTTAAGCATATATATGCTTTGCAGTAACAGCAATTTCTCAAAAATCATATTCCCAGCTGCATGGTATGGGCTGAGAATCTGCTTAAGGTACATGGGATTCCCCTTTGCCCTCTGCCAAAGTGTGCATATACATATTTTATGGGAGCCAGGTTTGGTAACTCTTGCAAATTCTAATTTTGTATACTTGCCTAACCCTAAGCCCATTGTGCTTGGTATTAGGCCCATTTCTCGTCAGAAAGATTACTGTGATATGTATACCATCTTAAATGGTCTTTTTGTGACCTTGCTCTGTACCCTGAAACAAATGAAGCAGGTTTCTGGTGGAGGTTTTTGAGTTTTGTTTTGGTTTTTTTTCCCTCCTGATGGGTGTACTAGGAGTGGGGGGAGAAGAAAAAAAATCATCATTACACATGCGGTGCACCAAGGCACACAGACTTCCTTGTGACCGTACTTAAAGAAGCGGGTACAAAGAAATAGTCATTACAGCTACAATAGGGGAGATCTAGTATGCATTTCCAAGGAATCACATTTTGGGGAGAATTACAGAATAATTACACATATGCTTAGATCATGAGCATTCAATGAAGCGGACAATATTTTGAGGATTTAAGATGTTGGTGTTGTGGTCGTCTCTAAGAAACCAGGATAATTCAGACATTCAAATGCAAAAATGCACCATTTGGAGAGTGTAATGCGGTCTGTTCTGGTCAGTGTTACAAATTCGGAAAGGATTCCCCGGCTGCAGACTTTAGCCACTTAATACTTAAATCTGTTTCCAAATGTAAAGCATACAACAAAAGTCTTTTGCATTAATGAAATGGATCCTAACACCAGTGTAGTGACACATTTCATTAAAGTGTCACATTACAGATGTAAAATATAATTACAACAGATATGCCTGTCCTGCAGCTTGATAAAACCCCATGGATGAAATATTGTTTAACCGATTATGCAATAAACCTCCATCTAGATCCTGTCGTTTTCTGGCTGTAGACTGAGCTAATTTCATGCCAACATACTGAATTTCCCAGTCTTGCAGCTACACTTAGGGATGGCTCAGCCACGTCAATTTCACTTCTGCTGGTACAGCAAAATTATGGGGCCATGATAATTGTCAACAGATAATTAATTGTTAGGAAGTGCCAACAAATGAGTGCAAATATATTTTGGGTTTCCCTACCAGCATCACAACATAAGCCATCACCACTTGAGCTGGCTGTGCTTTTAAATAAAAGAGGTGCTACTACATGGAAGTTTAAAAAAATTCCCATTGTTTTCTCTGTTATTTCATGAAAGCAGAGCCATTGAGACACTGAGTACAGCAGAGAACCTGCATCTAACTCATTCTTTTCATCTTCTTTCTTCCAGTATATTTCAATACTCTGTAAAACATGGGGCAGGTTTGCTTCTCTACATCTGGTCTCATTATAACTGAGAGCAAAAGAACAGCATAATCAGTATGCAAACAAGTATTATAGCATCACTCGTGTGACCCTGGGTGTTCTACAGTCATCAAAGGAAGAATAAAGATATTATTCTTGTTATTGTTGTTGTTACTACTATATTTAAAATATGCCACAGCCTTTACAAATCAGTGAAACAATGGCTGTAGTCTGAAATCCTGTCCTCAGATGAGCACACTGCATAATTTATGGGGTTATTGGTGTGATGAGAGCCTGCTTTGAAAACGATGAAGTCTGAGAGACTATATGTAATTGTGGCTCCTGCAAACATTTGCCTCTGGGAAGTCCACATATAGAGCTAGTTTGTGGCAAGAACAGCCTTTAGACTGGGGCACAGGAGGGCTGGAAATCTAAGGGCTGACTTTCCATAGGGAGCCCTGGATTCTGGGGTCACCATCACAGAGGCAGCACAAAGTCAAGCTCAGCATCTGAAGGCTGAGCCACCACAAAATGCAGGCTAAGCAGAACAGGACACCCCTTCAGAGCCTCTGTCCAGGAAATACAGTGAATCTGAGACAATTCTTCTAGTTCTTCTTCCAAATCACATCACCAACATAAAATAATAAGGTCTTTTCCAAGAAATTAGGACCGATTTCCCTTCATTTATACTGTAGCTCAATTAGCCTCTCTGATCCCCTTTGATTGTGGGCTTTAGGACTCCTCTTGGTGCATTAGCATTTGGGTTTACAACTTTTGCTTCAAATTAATCTAATTAAATACATGAAAGTAAATTAAATTCAACTTATTAAAACAAAAATTATCCACAGAACTGTCTTACAAGTCACAGGATTTTAGAATCTGAAGAATGTGCTGAAAATATCCTATTTGGATCATTCTAGTCTAGAGGGTTTCTAATGCTTTTCAGTGGACTTTTTATATCTTTGTGTTTCTTGGGAGAAGAAAAGAAATTAATAGACCTCACAAAACTCTTTAAAATACAACAAAGAACAAAATATACAAACAAAAAAACAAAAAAGAGAACCCAAACCCACACAACTTTGTGTTTCTCAGACGCTGCTGATGTAGTTCTGCCTATCAGGTGATAAAGTCACTTGGCAGCAGTGAAACATCTTCTTTGAAACTTTGAATTTTTTATGAAGCACAGGCATTATGTGTACATGAAGCACTCAAAAAGAAAGGAAAAGATGGCAAAGCTAATAATCAACAACAGCACTCTACTGTGTGCAAGAGTATGGAATTGTCAACTTGTAAAATTTATTTAAAATCCTGTTCTTGTTTTAAACTGCTGAAATGCATAAGCAATAATCAGGAATAATAAAATAATAATAATTTTAAAATTCAGGACCCTGTGGACCATCAGGTTCATATGAGCTGTGAAATTCAAGTGAAGGTCACAAAATACAAATGTGCGAATAATATACATAAAGGTAAGCAATTCACTTGATGGTTTAGCTGCAAAAATTGTAAATGCCCTCAAAAAAATAAACAACTATCTTTCTATAATAGAATGTACAGAAAAACATGGTTTAGTATACATTCAGTCCTTGCTACAACAAAAAGGAAGTAAATAGAGAGGAATATACTAAATAAAATCAGAAAAAAGTGAATTTCATAATTAAAAGAAATTGATAAACATAAAGTTATATCTGTAGCATTCTATTACACATGGATCTAAACAAGACAAATTCCCTTGACATAAATATTTGGATTGAACAATGGGAACATGGGAAGTGGAACAGACGTTTGCAGTAGTAAAGAACAACTTGCCAGTGCTGTGATTCCCCACTGATCAGATTGTGCCAAAGATTCAACTGAATCGACACCATCCTAAAGGATGGACTCATTTCCCCCTGAAAATCTTCATGTTTCTTTTTAAAATGAAACACCCAAGGACTTTTCTCAATGTGTATGTTTTTAATTTGGTTATGCTTTGCTAGCAGCACCCATTCACATACGTGTTGATTTAGAATATCACTGTGTTGCTTAAGTCTCTTTATGTTTCCACTTGTACAAGCAGCTCATACTATTATCAAACATAATTCATGAAAGAATTATGAGTTAATTACTTTAAAAAGAATATTTTTATTTCCTTGTAGTCATGTCACACTTTCATCCACCATAGTCTAATTGTATACTTTTTATGTGCTTTACTGTGTTCCAGTGACTTTCAAGCAGCACCATGCATACTTCCATAGATGTTACCAGAGCTGAGAAAGATCAATAAAAATCTTGATTACTGAGGCCCTAAATAGTCTGGGGAGAGATAAGGCAGGTTTTACGTCTTATCAATTCAAGCTCCCCTGTTTCAGCAATGACTGAACAAACTTCTTACCTCCTATGTGTTTGTGGAGCCACATCTCAGCCATTATCATTCCAGCCCAGAAACCAGCATGGGGTGAATCCCTACCTTGCTGCTCTCAATGTAGTGGAAGGACGAACAAGAGAAAGGTAATGGGGAGCAAGTGAAAGGTGGAGTCATCTTCCATTCCCACCATACAGTGCCTGGAGCTCTTGATTCCAGCACATTCCATTCCCAAACGCCAAAACCAGCCCATTCCCAGCAGCCAGTATTCCTTGTGATGATACCAGACATGATAGATAACAAACAGTCATGGCTTTATAGAAAGCATTTACAAAATACTCCTAGAAGTGTTCCCACTTGTTGATCCTAGACATCTTTGCCACCACTTAATCAAATAAGAAGCAAGTCCAAGCAAGTGAGACAGAGGTAAATCTGGTCATATCAGCCTAAATGAAATAGCAATCACTTATTCTGACAGGATAGTATTAAATCCTTCCTGTGGTAGTTGCAGACTTTGAAGCAAAAACTCCACAAGTAGAGGAGATCTGTACAGTTATCTGTAAAACCTCACTCTTCCTACTGCCTCTAACAATATTTTGGTGACATTATCCTTATCATAGCATTATCCTTAGGAGGAGATGACTGAACAGTTGATATTTTCCATTAGCATTTTTTTTTGCACTGTGCTGAAAGATTATGGAAAGGGAAGAAACAGGACATCAGTCAAGGCTCAGCTGTCAGACAAGAGGAATGAAAATGTAAGTCAGATTTAATTTCATTTTCACAAAGAGTAAAACTGCTATGAAGTTTTGTAGGTCACATCTTCCCACAGGAGTTATTTGTTAGGTCCTGCAATGCTTTTGCTTACTCCAGCTTTATGTTTCAGGAAGTGCTGACCTGAGTGAAGTTGCTCCTGATGCACACCAGCACAGCAGCATAGGCAGCCAACTCCAGTCCTTCCAGTCTCAACTGGAAGTGCTCCATGGGAAGAAATACACAGCTATCTACCAGCAAACAGAGCAGTGGTCTCTGTCTCACTCTTGCTGGGTCTATGTTGTTGCCTCAGAAAAGCCAGATCCATTTCTTCCTCTTACTCAGACCTTCCTTTTGATTAACAGCTAAAAGAATTTCCCTGCTCAATCATGAACTGATTAATGAAATAAAACTTCTGTTAGGACGCCCAACATCGTCAGAGTTAGCAAACAAGAAGTGTAACACATTCTGAAAAGGATTTATTGAGGTCTTAATTCCTCTTGGCCATTCTTTGACACAAATATGTCTGGGGGCTTGGGAAAGCATATATGTATTATCACATCCCCAATGGCAAACAAGACTCTATAAGCTCTACTGAGGCTTCCACATTCTCCATAAAAATAGACAGGAAAGCTCTCCCAGTCTGCCTCAATTTACTCTGTGTGTCAGCCAGACAGGATATATATTTCACCAAGTACAAAAGCAATGTCATATACTCCCTTCACAGAGTCACAGGAAAGTGCAAGGGCGACTCTGATAGAATCATCATCACCTCTGTGTCAGAGATCACCAAAGAAGAAAACATGTAACTTGGGCTACAAGATCTCTGGAGTTTTCTAAGGTCACTCAAAAACATCCTGTTCATTATTATGGGTTCAGGTAATGGCCAGGTCTGCCTGACAATGAAATCCACATTGTAAAGAAAAGAATTTGATATCCATCCAAACCCATCTGCCTTTTACTTAGGATGCTCTTTGCAAATGGTCTCTATAGTGTACTGGAAAAATCTGTAACCTAGAAATGTTTGGATTTATATCTCTGCCTAGCACTAACCAACACAGCCCCACAGTTTATTCAAATTGCCTGAAGGTAGAATTATGGAATGGTTTGGGTTGGAAAGCACATTTAAAGATCCTCTAGTCCAACCTCCAAGATGAGTAAGATGTAGCCTTGCAAATATTTATGTGCCTTCCAAATACCCAAAGCCTTAAACACTGCATTCGTGTTTAATCTGAAACATTTAATCGCGTTTACTCTGAAATCTAATAAACCTCATATAAATGAAAATATAATAAATCTCAGATGCAAACTATCAAACAGTTAAAATAGAAAAAATCTGTGTGACTTCTAGTTTGTTCTAAACATGTAACTGATGACCAACACAAAACATACAATACAAATTTCTCCACAACACCATCTTGCTGTGGAACAAAGGACACTGCAGCGCTCCGCAATTTGGCTGGCTTTTCACGCTTTCCCTATCCTTCTAGGGAAATCTTAAGCCATGAAATTTCTTTTTTGTTAACGCAAAGACATGGTAATGTCAAGCATTCATGACCATAAGCATGGAAAATTGATGAAATTACAGTGTGTTCAGGAAAATAATGCAGTGATGACTGAAAGAATCTCTGCTTGTATCTGTGTCCTGGTGGCAGCTTTTTGAACAGGTGAACATTTTTTCCTCCCTCTGTGCAAAACACTTCTTTGCATGAATACATCAAATAGATGCCCAGGGAGAAAGGTCAAAGGGAAATAGTCACACAAATAATTAAGATATGAAGAAACAGTGTATTAGGGTCATTAATGCTTTCCACTCTCTTACTCAGTGGAGGTGCACCTTCCAACCTGACACAGGAGAATGTCTGCAAGGCTCTATAAAAATGGAAAACAATGGAGCTGGGCTTCTTGCTGCCACAAAACCAGGACAGGCAGAGTGTGGATAAACAGGGTATACCCCTTCCAGAGCTCCCCACATCCTAGCAAGGGCCATCTGGAAGCTCAACAACCCACTTTCCCATATTCTGAGCACTCCTGGTTTGGTCTTGCAGCTACAGTGGGGTCTTCACACACTTTGCTCCCACAAAGTAGTCTGGTGAATAAATAATGAATGAATACACCAGGCCAAACAGTCATATGTGACACTACCTCGGGCAGGTCTTGAAAGGATCAAGAATTGGTTGAAGCATTAATTACATTAAGAATTCCATGAGTAACACTAAAGGCTAAAATTAAAACCCGAAGACTAGGGAAAAAAACAAGTTAAATTAAACAAGAAGGCTAACGGAAGAGAATGAATAAAGTTGAAGACTTACTTTACTGTAAGAGCCTGCCAGGATCCCCTCAGACTGGGGAGAGCAGTTCGCAAAGTCCCCAGTCCAGCTCTCCTATCAATGGGAGTTCTTCTCCACAAAGTATTCCCCTAATTTGTGTGTCAATGTGCTCTGCCTGAGGCCAGAGACTTCTCTGCTAAAAGAGCAAAGCTCAAAAGCCCTGTCCCCTTCTGATCAGCACCTAGCTTTCATCATAGACCAGCAATGTGGAGAACTTGGTCATAAATAGGAGTACTACCTCCTCAAGGATGGGATTGCTTTGCTGAAAGATATCCATCATAGTAACTTCAGACACTCACATAGACAGGATCTCCTCCTCTAAGGCTACCCCAGGAAAATGTGTTCTCTCCTGTTTTCGTTCCTAAATTATTCTTTTCATTAAGGGCACACTCTGATTTTAGAAGAATGGTTGCAAAGAATCACAATGATCATGCTGGAAGTGTAAAATCAATCTAATATTAACACAGTTTCTCCTAACTCAAATTTATCAGGGCAGGAAATACTTCCAGCTATTTCTTTGAAATCGTAGTAATAATTTGTAGTTTCATACAACTTTTCAGTTTTACATGAATTTCTAGATTTCAGATTTTCCACAAAGGTATCTTTTCCCTGGGCAGACAGAACACTCATCTTTATGTGCCTTATCTGTGCAGCAGGTACACAAGTATTTAGAAAGGGGTCACACAGTCACAGATTCTCTCCCATGCCCTGGACAGCTCAGCTGTAGCTACTGAAAAGACAGTCTGAGGCAAACCTGCCACCATTTGCCTCCTCTTCGGGGTTCAAATGAAGAATTTTATGTCACTGGAGCTCAAGCTCATATTCATTAAGGAGAAAATAATTGCATGACTATTTCCCCACGGTTCAGCTACTGCAGCCTGATGCACACCTAAGCTGCAGTTTTGTTTTAAGGCAGCACTTGATTTGCCACAGTTTTGCTTCTCATTCAGTCTCTGGGCGGGGACTCTGCAACAGAAACTGCAGTTCCCTGGCCCAGTTTCCATCTGCTACCCAGAACCAGCCACCCAAGCCTGATGCATCCCAGGATTCCCTTGCTGGGTGTATTTTCCTGAGCTTCTTAGCCAAGCAAACATGGGGTTGATTTTCAGGCAGTTGCCATCATACTACTACTCTTTTAAAATCATAAATCCTTCTTGTTCTCTTTTTAAATTGAAGTCACCTCTTAATGGTTTTTTGCACAGTTCTGAGGATCAGGGCTATTTTCTTAAAATCTGAAATTCATAAATATTCAGAAGGTTCCAGAAGCAGATGTACCTCATATCTAAAGGTCTGCCATAAACTGGAGAGAAGCAGCACCACTACTCCAGATTCCAAATCTTACACGACCTCTGCACTTGGAGAAAGCAGGAGTGAAACTTTGCCATTTAAGACAATGGTGCGTTACCTCCCCCAGGCTTTTAGTAGTTCCCCAAAGCACAAGGCAAATGCCAAACAGGGAGAAGTCCTGTCTTCCCTCCCAGCACACGAGCTAAAGGCAAGCAAGCTGCACAAATGCTGCAAGAATTGCAAGTTATGTTTTACATCACCGATTTCTTCCTTAGCATCGCTCTTTTTTGCGCTCATGCTCATGTTGCCCTCTCGTGGCAGCTCTGACGAAGAAAACAGGCCCCACCTCAACCCACTTAGGACGGAGCTGTGATTATGGATATATTTTTGGCAGTTTAAGAACAGCTTTTTATCCCTAAAAGTCATCCATTATAGCAAAAATTTTTTATTCTATTAATTCTAGCACCATCCTTATATATTTCATAGAACCGCAGAAGGTTCTGTGGGGTTGGAAGAGACTTTAAAGATCACATAGTTCTACCTCCCCTGCCATGAGCAGGGACACCTTCCACTACACCAGTTTGCTCAGAGCCCCATCCAACCTGGCCTCGGGCACTTCCAGGGATGGGGCAGCCACAGATTCTCTGGGCACCCTGTGCCAGGGCCTCACTGCCCTCACAGAGAAGAATTTATTCTTAATATCTAAACTAAATCCACCCTCCTTCACCTTAAAGCCATTTCCCCCTATCCTGTCACTCTATGTTCTTGTTCAAAGCCCTTCTCCCTCTCTCCATCCCAGCCCTCATCTGTTTCTACACACACCCACACGCACGGCCATCACCCTTACGTTATACAGCATATTTAGCACATTTATATCAATTTTGCTGTTTTGCTCAACTGCTTTATCCCAGCAGGAAAATTCTAGGGCTTCTCTCACTGACACCAGTGAGTTTCCTTAGAACAAGTGCAAGCAGAGGAAGGCCCACAAGTTCTCAGTTGGAGTTCCTCTTTCTGTATGAGGGAAGCCATGGAAGCACTCTCAGACCAGAGACCCTTCAGAAGTAAGAACTGATCTGTAAGGGCACCACCAGCAAACAGTATCCAGGGGCCTCAGGATTTTTTTGTCAGGCAGTGACTGCTGCTCTCCCTTGTCCCAAAAGCTATTCAAGCTCTCAAAGCTCTATAGCTTCCTCTAATGCCCACTGATTTCACCCGCAATTAGCTGGCTTACCAAATACTCTAGAGATGATTCTAATCTCCTGGTGGGTCAGTGATTAAGGTAGAAAGTGTGAATAAACCCTTATAAATCAGAAAGTGTTGTACAAAAGGACACAATGTATGTGAGGCATAGATACTATATGCAAAATAAACTTTGTTTCAGCAACAAAAAGAGCATCAGGATGTGGTGCTCAGGGGAGAAAAGAAAAGCAGTTTCATTTCTAAAAGGTTTTAGTTCTTACTAAAAGCTGTTTAAGTTAATTCAGGAAGACTGATAACTGTTGTAGATGGACAGAGTGCCAGAAGAAGGCACTCAAGAAAATACAAAATTGTCAGAATTGGATGAAACCCACTATCCATCAATTTTGTGCTGTGAGAATACATTGAAATTATTTTCCCCAAACTGTTCCTAGAGCAGATGCTTTTGCATTTGTCTCTGTAAACACAAAGAAAGAAAATAAATAAATACTGTTTACAAATAAGCACAAACCTCCTTGCTGTGTGACACTAAGAAAAAAAAAGGCACATAGAAAACAGATATGAAAGCACATTAATTTATATCCCCATGAAAAACTAGTATTAAAGAGAACTTTCATATATTTGCTAAAGCAATATTAAAGCTTTCACTGCTAAAGCCACTAAGTAGGTATCGTTTAATATTTGATTCCACCACTACTTAGAAGACTCAGGATGTTAAATCAAAGAGTTTCCACTTAAAAATTCCCTTTTAAATATTTCCCCCATCAGGTGTGAAGTTTCTTAGCGCTCTCACTTCTGCAAATGCATGGAACAACACAGAGCAGATGCCTGTGGGACGGTAAATGGAATTAAGTCTCTTTGGTCTTGAAGGATGGAAGAGGAATTAGAAAATGTCTCAATTCTTCCCAGTTTGTTTCAAAGCAGCTGACAAATTTTTGTGGGAGAGAAAAATCAATCTTGTTAATTGGCAAGGCATGACATATTCAAATGTTCAAAATCACAAATCCATGGCTTTATCCAAACTCACTGTGATGTAAAAGAGATCTTGTAACCACTCCCAAGCTTTCCTTTTTGATACTGGACTGATACTCTGTGAACCAACAGATGTTTTGCTTCATAGATCACTAATTAAAACTTAAACTTAATCTGCACCAAGAGTGACAACTTGTGGGAGAAGCATATTATAGAACCAAGGGCCGCCAGCAGGAAGAAAACACCCATAAACATGGATTGCCTTAGTGAGCTCTTAGATGGGTACAGGGTGATAACTCTACCCTAATAAATCATTCCAGGTAGACATATGGTCTTTCCACTTTTCTTAAGAATAAGGAGAAATTTGGTGAGTTTAGAGTGAGCATGTGGTTGCCTTTAATGTTGCATAGCATTGCCATCATCATTATAGTAGCGTTATTTTCTCCACCCCTGACAAAACATAGGAAATTTGATCTCAATCTGAAGCAGTCAGTGGTGGATGAAACACTGGAGCGTTCATAAAATACATAGCCCAGCTCTCAATGCATTTCATTGATAGGCAGTGAATGTGGGGTTTTGTTTCAGAAGCCAAATCCTCCCCCACGAGAGGAAACATTCCTTTCTTACATATTCTGGCAAACCTTACTGTGCAGAAGACTGCTGAGAAACTGGGCAGAGTCTGTAGATTCGGGAGGACTGGGAACCACCTTGAGATTTTTTTGTCCCTCTATGTGTATTGTCTGTGGTTGACACAACTTTGCGGCACTCACTTTGATTTTCATTTAAAACTGTCCTCAAAAAATAATTTAAAATTCATTATGAACAAACCTCTGCAGCCCTTCAGCTGAACTATAGCAGAAACAATTTGTCACAGCAACAGCTGGAACTAGATGTGTCAGCAAGATTAATGTCTTGTTCATGAACACTGCAATGCTGATCAGCAGAGGGAAAAAAATCAGTCTGTTTCCAGCATGTTTTAGGCAAGAAGAAATACTAGTAATTTTATTTCAGCAAAGATGGATAAATGTCTGTATCTTATCAGATTTCTTAAAATAATCCCTGGCCAAGCAGAGCATAAATCTCCTGAGCCAAGTCAAGTTTATTCATTCATATTCTCAAGATCATTAAATGATAATCAGGCAGATGTTATCCAAACATCCAAAAATCTCCATTGGGGGGATTGCCTCTTTCTAACAGAAGTAGAGGAATTGGACTTCTCAAAGTGCACACTCTGAGTTCATCTTCTAGATTTCATATTTATTTACTTGAAGTTATTTAGCACCAATTTTAATTGCCAAGTACTATTACTACAAAATTTGCCTGGGTCTTGATAGTCAAACGAGATTGTTCTCAGCCTGTGTGACAGGCTTTGAATTAAAATCTCACTCACCATGGTAAAGTAACTATGATTCTGCAGAAGCGGAGGTCAGAGCATATCTTTTACTTTATGGAAGTTAACATACACCTCTATTTGTCTCCAGATGTTAGATAAGTCCAAAAACAGACCAGCTTCTGGCTCTGCAGCTTTTGGTTGTGTGCACTCAAAATGCACTCATTAAATTCCTGAAAAATAAGAAAAATCCCAATATTTTTGGACCTATACCAAACATCTTGTGGCCAAATGTGAGTGAAAGCAAATTTTGCCTGGTTTTAAGCTTTGTTTTGAAACATTTGGTCTGGTTCTGAGATCGTTATGTTTTCTCTTTACTCGCTGCAACTACCACCATTTGCTAGCAGCATTCTTACTATTTTTTTCTTCACTTAACTTACTTACTCTTTACTAATTAAACTTGCTATTTATGTATATTCACTTTGTTACCTCACTCCTCCCCTCAGTGCATCTATGTTGCTGTCCTGCACAAATCTAAGGTTGGCCCAGGGCATGACTTTCAGATGAGTTTCAAATAATGTGAAATTTGAACTTGACTGATATGGGAAGTGGAAAAGGGATACTTCTAGTTTGGGAGATAACAGAGAAGGCAGAGATGTCCCATATGTTTTTTGCCATGACTAGAAGATGAAACCATTGCAACTTCTTGCCCTTGGCTCTGACGTGCAGGACAAGCAGAGGAATAGAGGAAGGCATCTCCTTTTACAGCTAGATTTGTTATTACTTCAAGATTAATTCATTCGGTAGGATCCTCTTCATCTCCTTCCTGTTCCTTCCTCCTTTTTCTCCATTCCTTTGCAACTCTCAAAACCCCATACATAAAAAAGTCAATTAATATTATCCTGAAAAAGACACTCAAGTTTGTACACTTAGACCTAAGAGATGTAGATATAGATACATATATATTTCTATCCCATATAAATGTCCGTAAAGTCATACATTGCGGAGCTATAATTCCATTCTTTCAGCAGCATACAAAATCAATACTAAATGCCTTTCTGTTAGCTTTCCTGACTTACAGATACCACAGATCAAGATTTTTTCCCTAGCATCTTAATCCTCTATCCTGCACCATGGATTTAGAAGGAGGCAAGATAACCAGGGCAGCTGCCTTCAAACTTCCTGTGCTTCAGTATGGTACAATCACCAAAACTGTAAGATCAGTGCAAACACACACAGGCAGGCTTGCTCATGTTTTGCCTTCTAAAACTTCATGAGGAAGTTTTGCAAGGTTTCTACAGAACACAGATTATTACACATTTAGCCCAAACTTCCTGCTTGACGGTTGCTCCTCTAATCAGCTTTGCCATGCAGTAAGGATTCTGATTCCCTTGGACTCACCATCCCCCAGTCCCCTAAACTGGAGAGGACAGAAGTGTGCCACCTCATATTGTTTCAGTGGTAAAGATTTGTGGAAAGTAATCAGGATAAAAAGGCATTTGCTTAAATTAGCTTTGTTATTTTTACATAAAGCCCAAGAATTCTTCACAGGGGAGAAAGTTTTCCTTGAAAGTTTGATCTTTAGGGGTATTCAGGCCCTAAGAAGTTCCAAAATTCTCCTCATAATTTCAATGTGCATATGTCATTAAAAATCATGCCCAGTGTATTTGTCCAAAATTAAAAAAAAAAGAAAATAGAAAATCCCAACTTTTTGCTCTTTCTGACAGAAATAATTCCATTTTGACCACCTGATGGGCCCTTGGGGTTAATTAGAAAATCTCCATCAAGAGCTCAGAGGCCAATATCAGCTGTCAAAATCCCACATTCCCCTCTTACACCTCTTTCAAGTGCAAAACAACCTGTGTCTGAAGATGTGCCAGAGAATAAAAGGGCACACCACAACCACTGTGGGCTCTGACTTAGACCTATTCATGGCCTCACTTCTATGAATACAGCAAAATCTCAAATGAAAGTTTTAATCTCCCCACTGCATTCAA
This sequence comes from Phainopepla nitens, assembly GCA_013400175.1. NCBI lineage: Eukaryota > Metazoa > Chordata > Aves > Passeriformes > Bombycillidae > Phainopepla > Phainopepla nitens. Next base: position 296,994 of record VXBQ01005193.1, read on the forward strand.
TCTAAAGAGAAAAGGGCTTCCCTTTTAACAATTTCCCCCCTTAAATCTTTTGTGTTGCTGTGCTCCTGAAAAAGCTGAGATTTTGCTCAGCCCCAGCAAGGGCTTTTGCCACAGAAAGCACTGCACCTAACCCCTTTGTGCTGACATAAGAGTAAAGGTCTACTCAGACCAAAAGTAACTCATGCAAAAGGCCTTCAGAGGGTCTAAATACAAACTGAACAAGACCAGAGTGAAAAGTGCAGGCATCTGATCTCACCCAGCTTGCTTTCCATGCTCCCTTCCTTTGTTCCCAAAGGTGCGTGGTAAATACAAAGATGAGTGGGGCAAAACAAACATTGAAAAAAAACAAACGAGATGTCCTAATGCTGGAAGATGAAGACAGAAAAGTCCTGTTATGCCATGTCCTCTGCATCTCTGCATCTCTCTCCAGATGAGATGAGATCTCTCTCACATATACAGGTGAATACACCACACCAAAAAAGTGCAGACTTCTTGTTACCCCAGTGATCACCAGCTGCTTTCCTCTCCCTGCAAGCAGACACTACTCACAGGAAAGTCAGCAATAACTTAATTTTGCACTCAATTTTATGAAGGAAGAAAAACAGCAAAGGCTATGATTTCATTGGTGGCTCGGCCATGTGCAGCCACATTAATAGCATGAAATGAAAACCAGAAGAAGCAGTAAGGATCTTCAGATGTGCTACTCTATCTTTTGGAGTTTGGGGAACTTTTCTGCCATTATACCACAAAACACACTTTTCATCCCATTTCACTCAGAGCAGAACATTTCTTCCTCTTTGTGCCCAGCCCCTCTCACCAATATGGAGGCAAGGAGGTTTTCTATCCTTCAGAGGGACCGTGCTTGCCCCCCTGCCCAGGACTCCTTCTCTCCCCTTCAAGTGATTATTGTTTTGGTTTTTTCTCCTCGTGAGCAGTAACACCTACATTGTATGGGCAGAGACAGCAAGCATTCATACCCCTCAGAAAGCCATTCACTCCAGGGCAGCTGGAGAGGCTCAGTATTCGGCTTGCCCTCTTCACTCTTGGATGAGTTTTGTGCAAAGCTCAGGCTTGGAGTCCTTTCCCTCCCAGAGCCAAGCAATTAATGAGAGGTGGAAAAACGAGAGAAAATGTTGTAGGGTTTCATGTTTCTTCACAATTTGTTCTTTTTATGTCTGTTTATAGCTAAATTATGTTATCTGGTTGCCCTGGAAGGATATAAAGGTATACTTGGGGAGGAAAAAGGAAATTATGTTAAATTAGTTAATATGTCTTTGGGCTTTTTTCTTTTATACTAAAGGTTTGGAAATAGCATCTCCTATTCATGGAGCAGTAAGGGGAAGTGCTACTAGAAGAGAGACTACTGGCCAAGCAAGATTAAGGGTGTTTTAGTTTAGTAGTGCCCTACTTCAGATAGTGGCTCACCTCTTTTCAGAGAATGTTTTTTGCAGTTCAGAGTCCTAAAGGTCCTAACAGGCTGCTAACAACTTTTGTCCCCCGAGATTTTTGCTATACTGACCAGGATCACATTCTAAAGCAGCACTATGGACCTTTACACAATAAAGTCTATGAAAAAAATTGAGAAAAAAGGTTTTAAAAATATACCCCCTCACAGCTTCACCCATCATCCCATATCCTTCCCACTTTTTTTGCTGTTGATGCAAAACTGTTGTATTTCTAATTGCATGTTATCAGCATGCTTTATTTTTATTAGAGGTGCACCAAATACCTCTCACCCCCTCTATTACATAGGCCACCCTTCACTACAAAATTTAAATTTTCCTGTTCTCTTTAGTGAACGAGATTGTATAACAATGGAATAAACAGTGTAGTTTGCTTCTGGTGAGCCAAGCACTAAGATCAATGGATTGGTTTTGTTGGTTTGTTAGTGATATAATACATAATATACTATTTGTTTTTAGGAAAATACCAAAGTAATGTAAAAATTTCCATCACTGGTGCGAAAAGAAAACAAACACCAGGGATGAATTACATTCTTGGGTTTTCCTTGGGAGAAGCTGACTGTGTTAAGCCACTGAAATAGCACGGTGTAATCATACTGTGATGAATCCAATAAGACAGGATCATTTTATGTAAGTGTCAGGGTACAGCCATTTCCTACTGGTGGCCAAGGCAATGTGCTTCATACCCAAATACAATCGCTGTAATAAAATAAATTTATGAAATAATTTTACTCAAAGATTGATCAATAGAAAATGCTGTTGTGTTCTATATGACAGTAAAATCTTTTTTGTCTTCCTTTTGCCTTTACTAATACTAAATAAAATGTAATGAAATAATTATATCTTTAAGAAAAATAACAATAAATATTATGAGAACTACAGAAAATAATTTTGTCCTGTTATTTGCCATAGTAACATAGTATTTTGCTATTTAAACCCAAAAATAAAAGAAACTAATGGCAGATGGTTTTGAATAATTTAGAAGGCTGTGCAGCCTTGTCCTGGTTGACACTGGACAGGAATCAGAAATATCCCTGTCAATCCAGAGTAAGCATCAAACAATCAGTAAAATACAAAACTCAAAATAGTTAAACACCCCCTTCATTCCCATTGCACAGACAAATTGGGGAAAAGAAGGAAAGAGGAGTCTGGAGGCCTCACTTAGATGGTGGTTCACTGTGTCAGGTGCCATAAAAATACAGAGCAAATAGAAGTCTTTCTTCATAGCTTGTATAGCCAAGCAGAAAGTTTCTCAGTTCAGTTTGAAGGTATGAGTTCAGCTCTTTCCATCCTGTCTCTCTCCTAGATCCTGAATTTATCAGACACGATTAAAAATCAGCAATTACATTTCTCAGCTGGTATAAGCAGGCCCTAAGTGGGGTAGATATAAGTAAGCTGGTAAGTTGGGTTTTGTGATCCTGTTTGTTACATAATTAGAGACCTGATGATATAGGACAGCAAATGGAAACAGAGACTCATTAATGTGAATATACAGTAATATCTTCAGTGTTTATTCTCAAGGGGCATTTTAGGTATTGGTTGGACAATTAAGCTGCCAATTAATGATTTGGGAGATCTGATGGAAGCATGGCTGTGATTAGCCTCTGGTCAGAAAAGCAAAGTCAAAATCTAGGCTTCCATTCAGGTCTTGAGAACCCTGGGAGGAAAGGCATAGTATCAGCAGAGGGGGGTTTGTTGGGATATGCCCTAGCAAAGGAACCACTGTGGCCAAAATTACCACTTACTTGGCCCTATGGCAGGATTTTAACAGATGCCTTACATTAAAAACAACCCTTTCATCCTGTTCAAGGGAAAAAACCTCTCAGGACAGCTCGACTTTTATCTGATTTCAATAAATGATTGAGATCTCAATGAAAGGCACACACTCATAAAATTTTATTGCAGATTTTATCCAACTACTCTTGGCCTCCAGAAAACCTGAATTGCTCTTCTAGTGTGACAGAAAGATAAGGTCTGGCAGTAATATTCTAAACATTATTCCTGTAAGTCCTTTCTCCTAAAGCTTTTGAGAATCTGCTAAAAAAAAAAAAAAANTTGCAAAAAAAAAAAAAAAAAAAAAAGTGGATCAATTGAATTTGATGATCTCTGACTATTGTACTGAAGGGAGGTAGAGAATCAAGAATACCTTTGGCTTGGATTCTTTACTGGATCTGTAACTAAGTCAATAATCTGTTGCCATGACTTCAGACTTCTATTTAGCCACAATTTGAACATCACTGCCAAAACTTCCTCTGTGGATGTGATCAGAACAACCCTTCCACTCTTTTGCAGTTTCTACATCCTTGAACTGGTGAATGGCACTTTTCTATTTTGTGCATGCAAAGTGTTTTAGTTAAGATTGCACCACAGATGAGACACAAACTCCACTCCCTCCAGGAGAGAATCTCTGTCAAATAAAGGCAATTTAGTGAAAACTCTAAAGCTCTCTGTATCAGCCACAGTGATAGGCACAGTATTAAAACAATAGATAAAGACAGACTGAAAAACATAACAGAGAATTACCAGGGAATCTGCCTGTTTGCAAAATATCTCCTGTTTGTGTGTGAACACTGCTGAGCAAGCCAAAGCCCTTGCTTAGGAATGGTTTAATTTATATGCCCCCAGAATGAGGTCATATCCATATCATGCATGATCTCTATTAGCTTTACAGATGCCTTAACCTGAGAAGGTTCAAGCTCTTCAAGAGCTATTCACACTTGGCAGATTGATATAGTAACTGACAATTCACTGCCATCCAAGTGTATCTGGGAACACAAAGCTCACATAAATATTGTCGAGTACATCCCATTGTCAGTTATTCACTTCTGCCCTTCAGCTTCCTGCAGCCCTGTGAGGAAGATCGTTTCTCTCGGAGTCATATGTACGACTGACCCAGCAGACACAAATTGTTTCCTTTTTACCAGCAATGGACTGTGCTCAGAATGTCAGACACAGGTTTGTTCAACCAACAAACAATGTGACACATCAGAGGCTGGGTGGACAGAGACTGGTGAGAAAGCCTGGAACAGCTTGTAGTGGTGCTCCTACATTGAAAAAGCTCCAAGGAGGAAGCACGAAGACATACTTGATGTTTTTTCTTCTGCAGTTTCATAGCTGACCTGCCTGCTTACCTAGCCTAAGCCCTACCAAAGAAAACTGAGCAAACAACAGCGTTTTCAAGCTGTACTCATGGCTTTCCAGCCCAGAAATTCCCACCTGGTCCTTTGCTCCGGATTTACTACCCTCACCTGAGCTTCCCTCTCTCTATGAGACCTCTCAGATAGGAAGGCATGAAAAGAATAATAAAGGATGAGAAAACCAGAAGAAATAAGTGTGCAGAGCTCATAGCTTTCAAACGTAGCCTGGACTAAATATTTCTGACGAGTAAGTCTAGTTGAAGAAGGTCAGATGTGCTCCATTCTAAATTTGGAGAGGCATTTTTTCTTTTACTTGCCTGACAGGCATCTCTCTCACACACTAATTTAACCTGAAAAGAGTAATCAAATTAAATAGATATATGTTCTTAGCTGCACTAATTCCTTTTATTAGCCACAAGTACCTGTTTCAAAAAATTGCTTTATTTTTCCCTTGATGAACTTCCAGTTGAGTTAATGAATAAAACTGTTTCACAAAGAAGGCAAATGAGTGGCAGAACTGCCACAAGTGAAACTACAGACTGATGTGGTCCAAAGGGGAGTGTAATTCCACCTTCCAGCAATGCAGGCTGCTGGCAGAGCTCAGCCTCTTTGTCTAGCAACATCCTCTCAGCATCACCTTCAGCTTCAGCTGGGCAACCTGGACAGACTAGTTTGTTATAAGCACATGAAAGAACCTGGGCACATTGGCAGTGTCCGTGGAACAGCAATATTTTCATATTTTCATCCTGATTATTGTCACACGTATTGTTATTTGACAATTTTGATATGGCAGATGCAAAAAAAATATGCCTTTTTTCTTTTCTGCTGCTCTCCTTTAATGCAGTGGGAGTTACTGGAAGTGAAATCAGTTAATATCAAAACTGCAAAAATTGTATACTGAGTACGAAATATACTAGGGAGAAACAAGAAATCCAAAACTAAAACTTTCCGTTAAGCTGTAAGCACAAGTAATTTAATGCCCGATTCTGGTAAAGTATGGAAAAAAGTAGATCCATGACTTAATTGTCAAAAAAACATATTGATTGAAGTACTGTGAGCACTATAGCCAGACTTGATGGAAGGAACAAGAAAGATTGAGTAAAATTTATCCATTTACATCATTTTGTGTTGCAGGTGGGACCACAGGAAGAACACAGGAGCCTTGGTGCCCTGTACTGTCTTCAGCGCATAAGGCACTTCTTCCTTCCATGGCATCAAGGTAAACAGAAGTGCTGGATTTGCCTGAACTGCTCCTGGCTAATTCAAAGGGGTACACTATATTACCCAGGTCAGTCAGACAAGCACAGAGGCTCCATTTCCTCTGCCTTCAACTTGCCCCAGATTAAACCATCAGACGCATCAATCTCTGTGTGTAAAAGCCATGGGGTAATTGGACTAGGAGGTTGTCAACAGGCTGAGGGCTTCTGTTCAGAAAACAGATGTCTTGGCTTTTCCTTGGTCTTGTTTATTCTTCATAAATACCAGAGCAAGAGAGCAGAGTCACTATTATAACAACGTTCTGTTAATCAGTCATGTAATTTGCTTGTATGGCCCAACCTTCTGCAGATCCCAGACATTCCCGTTCTACAAGAATTAACCACAAAAATAAACCTGCATAGCTGCTTTATGACCACGGATAGGATCAATTATTTTTGTGCTTTCAGACACTGCTCTTGCAACAGCAAACATACAGACACTATAGCAGGCTTTTTTTACATAAATAAAGGGTTTTGATTACTACCTTTCCTTTTTCAATGGCAGTTTTGCCTAATACCCAGCTTAGTAAAGAAACAGCATTGAACTGAGGAACAGCACATCCTTCCCAAAAGGCTCTGAAAAGCAATTAACAGAGTGAAAGCCAGGTTAAAATAGTAATTGCACCAGGAGCATATTATTGGTGGGTAAAACAGGAAAGAAAAGGAAAAATAAAAAAGGGGTGGGGGGAGAAATAAAAAAAGGCAAAACAAAATCAGGAGTTAAAAGAAGTAACCAAAGAATTCAATAAATAAGTATATAGTTACACATTGCAGCCTGAACTCACATCATGGCAAAAAGGACCCATGGGCTTATGCAGAAACCAGAAACAAGAACCAAGAAGGGGATGAGGCAGAAAAAACCCCATTTGCCATCTATGGACACACTTCCAAACGATCTACAAATTACAATATTCCTGCCTAGAATGCAGACTCTTCTTAAGGTGTCATTTGCTTCAGCATAACTATAATCTGTAACATCAACTTGATTCCCCCAAGTATCTGGATTCAGAGATTCCATCAGGAATAACCACTGTGAGCTTCCTCAACTCCTAGCTGAAGGGGGTAGGTGACACATCTCCTATCCCCACTCTCCATGCTGAAAATCTTTATATTTTAGCAGGAACAACTGAACTCAGAGTGAAAACCTTGGTGTTCTGCAGTGGGGGCAGGTTCATCGCAAAACCCTGACATCTTTAATATTAGGGGACATTTTAAAACTCAAGTTGCTATTTCAAAACCTGCCACTGGGCAAGGCCATGATGTAAATGAGAGACGCAAAGGAGACTGGGTGCTATCCAAAGGAGAATACCCCCAAAAACACCGAACCTGCATGATATTTGGAAAAACTGACAAGTCCCACTGAAGAAAGAGCAGAGCTGTCCTTTCATTGAAGTTTCAAAACTGTAATGTCACCATAACTGCAGGGAACTAGATCAGAAGCAGGACCTAGACAATGCACCAACATCAATGTTTTTCTAGGGACTCTAGTGAGGATGGAAGGCCCAGCTCTGNGTGGGGGGTGCCTCTGCTGCTCCCCGGGCCGGCGCCAGGCGTGGCGGGGGGCGCGGCGGCGCCAGCGGGTGCCCCGGCCCGCACGGCACTGCCCGGCACGCGGGGCTGGGGGCCATGCACGGTGCCCGCCACCNAGAATACCCCCAAAAACACCGAACCTGCATGATATTTGGAAAAACTGACAAGTCCCACTGAAGAAAGAGCAGAGCTGTCCTTTCATTGAAGTTTCAAAACTGTAATGTCACCATAACTGCAGGGAACTAGATCAGAAGCAGGACCTAGACAATGCACCAACATCAATGTTTTTCTAGGGACTCTAGTGAGGATGGAAGGCCCAGCTCTGCTGTCCAGCAAAGTTGTATTGCACCCCTTCTCCTCCGGATTGTCCATCAGGAGCAACAGCGGTTTGTGCATCCCCTCGGGCCCCCCACCCAGAGCTGGTTTTCAATAAAGGCATTAAAAGGAGCTGATCTCCTTGCCCATTTGTTTCAAAGTAAATCCAAGTAACAGCCCTGCTTTCCTGAAATACTCAACTAACTCTGGCAAATGTGGACCTGGAGGTTGCCTCCCACTCTTCATATGGACTCTGCTCCGCTGAGGAACTGCATCCTGACATCCTTGCTGGAAGTTTTATATTTTGCTTAATTAGGGCATGTGTTTTCTGACTGGCAAAATGTCTACAGAATTCAATAAGAGCAGGATTTGGACTACTTTTTGAAGCTACTCCCTACTGTGTCTTGTGAATTTCACACACTTCTGTCCTCAGAGGTCACATGATTCAAAACCAGTCTCAATATCTGTGTGCAAACATAACATTCTTCGCCAAACAGTCAAGCTCTACAAGTGTGTGGATAGTAAAGGAAAAAATAATCAAACCGTACACTGCATTTTATACATGCAATTGAGATGCACAGTATTTCGGAAAATTAATGAAAAAATGGGATGTGATAGAAAAACATTTGTGTGATTGCTCATGGGTGGGTGCACCTCTGCATATACTGTCCTCTATAAGGGTGTGCTTCAGATGTCATCTCCAAAAGTGAAGTGGAGAGACTTGGTAGGAAGGGAAGCAAATAAAAAGAGGAAGTTTTTTCCTCTTTGAGACTCTGCTTGGTGTCAGCACTGGTGTTAGACCCACTCAGTCTCCTCCCTCACTGCACTGTGAAGTACATGTGGCCAGCAGGACTGGGGTCTTTCATTCCCACGTCTAAAGGGATAACTAGGTTTTCACACAAACAGCACCTGCATTTCAAGCGCATTTGTCTCTCTTAGTTCTTTATCTCCCCACAGAGCTCCACTGCAGTCCACATTTACTCCACCTATACATGCTGCAATTTTATTTAGGCTTCATTTTTATTAAATATCAAAAACTATAAAGGATGCCATTGTTATAATCACAATGAAAGCAACATCAAATACAAAAATGCAAGTGTAGCTAGACATTGGAACACAGGTTTTTTTACAGGAGGGTGTCAGGCTTCCCACTGAACAAGTTTAGCCCTTGGTTTTGCACATCAGGGCTGGGGGCAAAATGGCTTGAGGGAGCCCTATAGAGGTGCTTTTGCTTCCCTGACTTCTCACACAATATTCTTTCAAATGAATTTAAGGCTTTTCTTGCCCAAATCCCCACAAAAGTAACCACACTGCAGTTTTTCTACTATTATGCAAATAGATTAATCAGCCAACGCTCCAGTGAGAATTAATTTATATTTTAATCAAATGAGGCCTTAGATTCTTTATAACCCAACCCCCAGGCCAAGGCCTGGGCTAGGTAGCAACCTCATATTATTCATTTGACGAAATGTGAACTGACATAAATACCATGGCTAACTTTCAATCCGATTACCCCGTTACCTCACATCAATGCTCTCCCAGCCATCAGCCTCCAGCGTCCCTCCTTTCAGCAGCACAGCCAACAACTGACAACTCCTCCCTGATAAACAAGCACCGACGCTGCCACCTCAGACCCCCACTCTTAACCCATCATTCCTGCTCAATGGCCCTTATTCAACAAGGTACTTTATTTTGTTTGTAGGAACCGGGGCACTAAACAACACAAAAATACTGTTTTGCTGGAGCTGTGATTCAAAGCCGCCCTTTCAGAGCTGCTGAGCACTTGAGGCACGAACAATAAACATCCAAAAAAATACAAGAGCATCGTGTCCAGCCATACATAGATATTTATAACACTCATGCACACAATTTAATACAGTCACTGACATCTGTTATCTTTCATACTCTCCTTAACCCTTAAAAAAACCCCAAAAAACAACAAAACAATGTTTGGGGCTACTATGTCCAAAGGTCAATGTAAAGCGAACCCACATTTTACACAGCACCCTTATACTAAACTCATGTTGACAACCACTAAATTCTTTCTATTGCCTTGCACAGGAACTTGTTTTTTTTAAAGGCTTCCCTCCCCCCCAGTTTAAAACTGTAAGCATTTAAAAAGCTTGGCTAAACAATCCACCAGGTGTGAGAAAAGCCTTTTCTGTGCAAGTAGCTCTGTGTCAGAAAACCTACACTTTGTAATTAGATTAGCAAGCAAGGACTGAATAGCTCTGATCAAAACATCCCCCCTCTGCATATTGTTTATATGCATAACTGATAACTAAGCTTCTCTAGTCATGGTTAAAATCTACTTAAAAACAGAAGTCCTGTGCACTCTGGAATTTAAATGAAGAGTAAAAGAAAACAAAGTGCACATTCTTAAAGCTATATGTAATTACTTGCCTTTCTTGCTTAAACACAGCTTGATTTGGAAATATGTCATAAAACAGACCGTGTGATTTAACAGCAGCTCCTCATGAGAACATCACTTAAAACACAGCTAAGAAAGTTAGAGATGTGGTTTCTTACCTTAAAAACATTCTTCATGGTGAACTTGGGAAGAGAAGAAAGAAAAACCTCTTGGCCACAAGGTCCCACCACAGAAGGACATCCCAGATCCCTGTCAGGAGAGCCAAAAACTCCTCAGCCCAGGAGGATGACTTCACCATCTTCGTGGATTTTTTCCATGTGGCTAGACAATCTACTTGTGTACTGGAGTCAGTTTCCCAATGTAAAGAGCAAATTGAACATGCTAGCTTCCTGGACACACTAAAAGTGGGGTGAAAAAGGGATGCAGTTTGTTAGAGAGTACAATCATCCCTACCTGTTCTTTCAGGGCAGAGGCTGGATAGGATGCTAAATGGAAAATAAGGTTCTCCCTAAACCTTTCCTACAAAGCTTATATATTCTTCTTGGAAATAGTAGGACTGTTTCACAGCCCTGTTTCATCTGCCCAGAGTGCAAATATCCTAGTTTTGAATTTTGAACACAGCCAGTCCAGTCTGACCCCAGTCTCCTTTTACACTGTGGGGCCTGGGACCAGGTGCAAATCCTTGTGTGTACCAATCTTTCCAAAGAGACAGCTCTGGTTATTGGTTCTTCCTGCTAAGGTCAGTACATCTCATAAATCCCATCATTATTTCATTCATCTTAAAACAGTCTCTTAAATATTAGGGCTGGACAACCAGAACTGAGACCAAAAAGCTGCCTTCTCTTTGGCTAGTAGATGCTGTGGAAATAGCAGAAGATAACCAGAAGACATTTAATGTTTTTCCTCTCACAAGTCTGAGGACAGTTACTGTATACACAGCAGTGGATGGAAAATTTTCCATGCTGTCCTGCCTGCTCCTGCCTCTGCTTTAAGTGCAGAAGCAGGGAAAAGTCCAAGACATGAATTGTCCTGGCACAGAAGCCCAGCCTCATTGATTGACCCCTCGCAAGAGAGAGGGTCTGATCACAATCAGCAGCGTAGTCCTGTCTCTACACATTCCCCCCTGCTACAGATTTATTTATCTGTAGGATAAATAAATCCTCCAAAAAAGGAGGATTGAAAAATTTTTTGTATAATACCATTAGGGAAAGGTAGATAAAGGTTGATAGGTGAGAGACTAAATTTCCATTTAAGACCTAAGGCATAACTATTTAAAAGACACTGTTTAAAAGAGAAATATCCCTTATCCTGGTAAAACCATTAATCAGGAGGATGCAAATGTAGCTTAAAGCTACATTAATATCCTCTCTCCTGACCTTTCTGGGTCTGATGAGTCACAGCCAGAGTATGAGTCCTCAAAAAGAGCCCTGTCCTGTGCCAGAACAACATGACCTTACCAGATTTCATCAAGTCCAACTTTAAATCTGCTAAATTTCATATGATGGCCCTAAAGACCTTACCAGAGACATATAACTTGATGTTCTCCAACCTCTTATGTTTTTAATGGACAAGGAAAAGCAGAGGGAAAAATAGACAAAAATCATGACATGATGAGAGCCAAAAATGTGAATGCAACCACTAAACCATGGTTTTTGTTAAGTAGTTTTCATTGCTACAGGTGTGACGAGAAACCTGAGAAAAGCTGTTTCATCTTATGAAGATCCTCTTCAAACATCCTGGCTGTCTCATTATAAACTTCAGTTGTCTTTGATATTTCCCCCTGCAGCACCAAAACACTCCTGACAAAGTCCTGAAAGGAGACAAGTACATTCAAATTCTTCAGGGCTTAACCCCACTGCATTGAAATTACCATGAGTTTTGCCCCTGACTTCAGCCCTGACAGAACAAGCAACATTCTCAGGCCAAAGGCATGGGGGAAAGCTTTTCTACAACTCTCTTTACATGCTCACACTCTCCTTAGTCCCAAAGATTTCCATTTGCTTTCAGAGAGCTGAAGGCATAAATGGGCAACACACTTCACTGTGTATCTGTCCGATCTCATGGCTGCTGGAATACAAGTAGGGCATTTTTCTTCTGTTTGTCAGAAAGAAACATGATTCTCTGAGAAGGGATGTACTGTCTGCAGGCTGGGGAAGCTCCCAGGAGAAAGGCCTTGGCTATTTCAACTAAGATTCTCAAGGTCCAGGGCCTCATCAGCTTTTCTCAATGATGAAATGGAAGAGCCTTTCATTTCTGGACATCAGGAAGCTGCACCACTTGCAAGGCAAAGCCCAGAAAGGTGGTCCTGTTTTAGTCTCCAGGATAAGCCAAATGTTTTCTGAAGAGAACAACTCTTTCTTACAAGTGGAGATCCAGTGGAAAATCTCCCAGATCTGCAGGAATCCAGTCATCCTGAATTTAGACACCTACCCTTGAGAATCCTGAAGAGATGTCCATGATGCCTAAGACTATGAAGCTGTTAATTCCTTGGGCATTATTGCTCTTTGGTTTTCTGTACCTGAAGCAGGTCACTTGCTAAAAGCAACCCCAAGGGACAACAGAAATACAGCAACTTTCATTCATCTCGCTTCCCACTTTACGCAAAGTAACTGGGAGCAGAGCACATGGACCATATGGACCAGGGCTTGCTAACTCATTTCTCAGTGAGGGGCAGTTTGGCATTTTTCTGTCAGAGCTCCACATCAACAAGAGTAGCTTGGTATTTCTGGAAACCAAGCATTCTATCTTTATTAAAGAGGTCCACACAGTTACCTTCATCCTCTATGGATGCAGGACAGTTTACCAGCACTTTGTAGACATGGACATAGCTGTGGTCAGGGCAGTAACTGGACCATTTGACTACAAGCCGATCACCTTAATGGACAAGGTCACAAATGCAATATTTACAAGAAGAAAACACAAAATACCCAGGGAATCTGATGATCAAAACCCCTTGGAATTCACATTTTATTTTTCAAGATATTCCCTCATTTCAATTGTGAGGGCATTTGAGTATCCCAACAAGGAAATTTTGCACTTGTGTTTACTAAAGAACTGTTATACAGTATTTGAGTTTCTTTTCCTTGCTTATCACACAGCTTTGGGTCCCACCAAACGAATCAGGTTAATGCCTGTAAAAGGACCTTTCAGCACCTTCACATAGGACTCAGAGAGAAAAACACCCTCCCCACAACAGCTTTTTTCCCCACTGAATCATGACATCTGAGGGTATTTTCACCTAGAAGGAGCAAAGTGATCCTCCTAGTCTGTCACCATCCTTCTGACTATCAGCACATAGCCTGGGGAAGGCTTTCCCTTGGGAAGAGTGTTTACAGGTACCTGGGCTCTCGTCAGCATCTCTCTTCTGAGTCTCCCTCTTAAACCTTCCCAGAGAGACTTAAGTCCTAAGGAAGTGAAGCATCAGTTGGCTGGCATGGAAGAACTGAAGAGGTTGAGGGTTGATGCTCTAGCCCTTTTAAGAAAAGGTGTACAAACAAGAGAAGGTCCTGGTTTTATCCTACAGATAGTCAAATAGCAATTCTGTTCTTTCTCTGAGAGACAGGTACTTGTGTGATATCCCAGCAGGCAGAGCGGTAGAGAGCAGCCTTTAAATCCATTCTTGTGGCAGACATCAAGGGAGTGTGTGGGCTCAAGGACCCTCAGTTCAAGCTGACAACAAACTCAGATTTTCTAATATCCACCCCAGGATATACTCATTCTCCTGCTGGATTGTGCTGAGAGTCCTGTCCTCCAAAGAAAGTTATCCTTCCGGTCATAACCTGGAGAGTGAGGAACAGAACTGGGTCTTAATGAGTGGAAAAGTCACGGGATCTTCAAGTCCCAGCAGTTAAAATTGCCCACTGCAAAGAGATTTCAGCAGATTAGTCAGGAGAGAAATTTGCCACTATCATAAGCAAAGGATCACAACTTGAGTTTGCAGTGAGGAGATAGGAGTACTCTTAAGAAATTATTTGAAAGACAAAAGGATTTTTAATTCTTCTGACCTACTTGAGCAACATGAGAGAAATATGGTTTTGAGACAATAAATGAGCAATTTTTTGTTCTGTCATCCTCCTGCACATTTCATCTGCACAGCCTAATTTGGAAACCCTTGGGGCAGAGATCACAACTGAAACAAGCAGGACCCTGCCCAACAGCACCTGAAATCCAAACTGCCACTGTCCAATTCCCATCGAGGTTCCACTGGGCCAAGAAATCATGAAATTGAGGCAGCAAATAAACCATCATATTATATTTTGCAAATCCTAGCTCTCCAAAATGTGCTAATCTTAGCCTGTGAAAGGAGCTGTTTTTAAGGAAGTTGTGTCATTGTTTATTAGACAGATCAGTGGAGAAGAAAGAAGAGGGATGGTTCAACCCCAGATTATTTTTTTTAAAGCAAAGGTGGAAGTTGGGGAAAGGATAAAAGACAAAATAGACAAAAATAATCAAATTTGGAAGAAAGGATGCAAATTAAACAGGCTTGGAAGGAGTTAGTAAAGTGCAAGCAAGACACAGAGACTAAACTAAAGTTAATTACTTTTGACATGATCAGATCATCTGGTTGCATTTCAGGCTGCATGCACTCTGGGCTGGCCAGCATGAATGATGAGGGGAAAAAAAAGTAACTCTCCCCTCGAGGTCCCTTTGCCAAGTCTGGGCTGTGCGCTCTGTCCGAGATCCCTCTTTCTTTGCGTAGAGAGTGAGGGGGAGAGGAGAGAGAAACACAGTTAACCACCTGTCAGGGCTGAGGACACAATAAGGCAGCCCCCAAAAGAGCTTTTCATGCATGCGTAATATATTTGTTCAGCTATTCACTTAATGAAGCTGATAAATGTGATGCAAAACAATAGTCAAGTTAATCTATTTAGTAAAATGTTTTGAGACTCTCAGGCGATGTTAAGGAGGGTAGTGTGCTCGGGGACATTTTCATTTCAATACGCTCATCTCTCCCCTCTTAGGGGGGTTTCAAGCAACCTATGTGAATATAATTTCTTATAAATGTGTCTTTAATGGGTTTAATTCACCCTTGCCAGCTGTTTTTTTTAGCTATTTTGTAAGAGCAAAACAAACGTGCCAGGCTTGGAAAGCTAGTTAAAATTAGTTTCGGTCACTGGGGCCAAGCTATATTTCCTGCAAACCATCTGCTTGATTGGCACAATAGAAGGATTTTCAAGAAAAGAGGGGATCTAGAAGAGCTTTGAACGAACCAACAGTTACTGTTCCTTGTGCTTGAATTCTAAAGGTGAAGACTTAGGTGTCTTAATACAGCCTCGCCCCCGCAGCCTCCATTCAAACTGCCGGCGTGGTCGATGAGTATCGTTAGGGGGCTAGGACACAGCAGGGACGGAGCATCTCTCCCCCTCTGCCGCAGCCCCCTCTCCGGCGGAAAAAAAAAACGAAAAAAAGGAAAAGAAAAAGAAAAAAGAAGAAAAGGGAGTGGGGGGGAAAATAAGAAAGCAACCTGAAAGGCGCACGCACACGTTTGCACAGCAGCTTTCGGGAGGAAGAAGAGGGCGCGATGGGCCCGGGCAGCCCTGGAGGGGTGCGCAAAGGGGCTCGGCTGGTCCGCTGTGGAGCAGCTCCCAGCTTGGGGAGGGAGGGACGAGAACTTCAGCTCCCACCTGGTTGCGGAAAGCGGCCCAGCAGGGATAGGGGCTATCTCGCAGAGGGTGTCCCGCGTGGGGCCGCGCCGTGGCGGTGATTGAGACGTCCGTCTCCCTGAGCCGGGGATGCAGGAGAGCCATGGGGTTCCGAGCGCGGCTCCGAGCCGCCGGGGGGGCGCCGGCCCGGCCCTGCCCAGCCCTTTGGTCTCCGGTTTTGAAGTGCTGGCTCTCCCAATTTCATGCGGATTACCAGCCTCGGACCGGGACACACGCAGCTTCAACCCCCCACCTCCCCCTCCCTACCCCTCACCCGCCAGCAGTTTTGGGTTTGGGCTCTTTTTGGTTTGGTTTGGTTTGGATTTTTTTTGTTTTGGTGGTTTGGTGGGGTTTTTGTTGTTGTTGGTTTTTGGGATTGGGGGATGTGGTTTTTTGTGGGGTTTTTTTTTGTGACAAAGAAAGTAAGTGACTTTTAAGAAATAAATTTGAAGATAACGACATTAAAATGAATGGCAGGAAACACAAAACTGCCTGAGCATAGGTCAAACGGCATTAGTCACAGGTTTTATCCTGAGACATTAGAATTCGCTTTCTCTTAAATGATCACTGCCTTTGAAAAGAAACTTCCAAAGGAGAGCTCTTAAAATAAGATCCTTTCGTCTGATTTCTTGGTTTCTTATGGTCTATCTTCCCTTTCAATGGATGTCTAGTCCCTTTTGCCGTGGTGCTTAAGGAATTCTTTATGAGTGTGCTCAGACGCATCACAAGGAACCGGGTCCACGCGTGCCCCAGCATGCGTTTGACCCAACCTTCCACAAAATGTCAGCCCCTCTTTTTTAAAACCAGAGAAATTAGCAGCAGTTGGTCTATAGTGAGACAAAATGCCCCCAATGTATATGTAAAGAAAGGAGTAAGTCATCTCAAAGGAAACATATAATGACTGTAAAAACCGAAGTGCTCTCGGAACAGCCCGGGCGGAGCTCATTTGGGAAACGCCGGGATCTGGGGGCAGCTGCGAGAGGGGCAGGGAGCAGGGGACAGAGATGGGACCAGGAGCTGGCGGACTGCCAGCTGATATTTTATTGGGAAAGCCCCGTTTGCTTTTGCCATTCGCTACCATCCCGCACGCTTGCTAAACAACACCCTGAGAGCAGCGCTGCGCAGAAACGGGGCTTGAGGTAACCCCGGAGCGCCTCGGGTGGGGGCGAGCTGAGCCCGGAGCTGGGCGGGGCAGCCCCCGCTCCCCCGGCACCCCCGGCACCGCGGAGCCTGGCCGGGAGCGAGGGGCAGGTGGCGGGTCCCGTCTGCACCCCCGAGCCCCCCGCACTCTGCCCACGCCTTCCTTCCCCTTTTTCTCTACCTGCTAAGCATCAGGACCAACAAAACTAGGGAGAAGGAGAAAAACTCCAGCGAGGTTTTATTTCAAAGTGATGCTTTCAGATGGCGGACCTTCCAAGTCAGGTCTGCAGGTGCTCGTCTGCTGGGGGCCGGCGAACAGCACCGGGAAAGCTTGTCAGGATCATACAGTTTCCAGGGCTGATTCCGTCCTCTCTAATAAATAACTTTTTGATTTGAATCAAGGGGGAGGTTTAACAGACTTTCTTTCTTCGCTAATGTGATATAAATCGCAGATGCACTTTTATTGAATGGTTAAAGCATCGACATGGAGATAATCAACACAAAACGTCCGGACAAAAACCATCGAGAGAAATAAAGCTGGTTAATAAGATTTTTTGAGAAAGCTTTGTGTTAAAAAGTAAAAAGGGAAAACAGCTGAAGGTGACAGTTAGTTCATGGTTAATAGGATAAAGGCTGCATGGTTGAGCTGCACACTTCTGCTTGCAAAGTTTCAGACGTACCAAAGGGCTGAAAAGGGTGCTTTTAAAACATCGGACATTTAACACATCTGTTATAGTCTTTAACAGAGAAATCAGGTAAAACCACTCTCAGCAGTCGCTTTCATCACCCACCTCCAAAGGAAACTAACTACACTCGCGCCTATTTCCATGTTTGCCACCACAAACAAAACTTCCCTGCCAGAAAAATCCCTATTTACTACTTTCCCGTTAGACGATGTCATTTGTCCCTCGCACCAAAGTCTGGGGACTCCGGGCTCTGTCGCACTGAGCAGAACATCTTCCGAAATCCTGCACCCGCGCGCAGAAAAAGAGCGAGATCAGGTGAATTTGGCTGCTTCGAGCCATCGACACAGACAAAGCCGAGAGTAGCTCGGACAACTTCAGCCAAAAGGATCCAAGTGCTAGAAAGTTGTCTTCATTTTCACAGCTGGAGGGTAGCGATTCCCACTATTTTGACCGTAGATAAGCCACACAGGAGCAACAGACTGAGAAGCCCAAGGGGTTGCTCTGGTCCCACAAAGCTGAACAGATCTCTCCTGTGTGCAATGCTCAGACTTTGTGGGAGCAGAGTTCTCACCGGCCACATCAAGGCTCCCATCTCGGTCTGGGCAAACCTCTCGCCTGAGCACAAGTACACGAAACTTTTACGAAGCTCGGATCTTGAAAGGAGAGGTTGACACCGCAAATATGCTTTATTCCGGACCTTTGATGTGCAAATAGAAAACCAACCCCATCTACACGCGCTAATTCTACCTCATACCAATACGCAGGAGCAGAATATGTTCAAACCACCATAGGATCCACTCTCCAAACGTGTGAACCCCTCAGCAGAGCCTAGTTTCACGTTTTCTAATTTGTATTTTCAAATCCACAAAACCCATGCTTTTCTAAGAGTCCGCAGATAAGTTTTTATGAATATTTATTGATTTATTTCCTAAACTCAGCAGGGGAGCGGCAAATAAATTTAGTGCTTTCTTTAAATAATTCCCTTTCTACGAGGCAAGATGTCATTTGAAACTTTTAAATAGGCATTTAATTAGCCTGTGTGTGTTGCCTCTGAACAAAACCCTGCTGGGAGCCTTTGGAGCGCTGTATTCCAAAGAGGCGGTCAATATGCAAAATTGATGACTACACTTTCTTTGTGGCGGGGCCATTGTGCCCCGGTTGCTTATGAAGTCTAATCCAATCATAAATTGCAGCCCTGGACCAATGGCGAAGCCGGGAGCTCGCCCTGAATGAAGCTCAAGTGGAGAACTTTGTTGAACCCCATTGTTGGGGCTGTCACTTTTGAAAGAGCCTCAGCGGGGCTGACCACTATAAAACCCATGGTCCAGGAGGAAGAGACAGAGAGAACTCCGCCAGACTCGCTGGCTGGATCTTTACCAACCCAGATTTGCAAAGCAGAAAACAAAAGCAAACAAACAAACAAGCAGGCGAGCGGCCCCTGCCCGGCTCCGCGGACGGCCCCTGCGATGATGTTCCCC
>VXBQ01005193.1:317295-379320 GCA_013400175.1 Phainopepla nitens
TGTCCCCCAAAGCTTTCCGCGTTACGGGTGGATCCAGCGCGCTGCGGGAGTGGCTTGACTGCCCTGCTCCACCTCCGCCGCGTCTTTACCCTCTGCTCCATCACCTCCGCCGCCTACTAACCCTTCCGTCCTCCACCTTCCCGGTTACACCGTCAAACAACACGGGAAAGGCGAGAAAGCAGGCCACTTAGCTGTGATTGTTACAGCACCGAAGTATTACGATGCTGAGAGAACAATAAAAAACCCCCACCGAAATCTAATTACACAAACAAGCTATGAATTTAAAAAGAAAACAGGGAAAGGGAGAGAGCAAAAAAAATAACCCAAGCTCTTCTATTCATCCTCTGGATAATGGAATTTGCTTCCTTTCTCCAGCATGTGAATAGCCTAACAAAAACAACTTGAGCTTTATAAATAGCTTTTCATGTCCATTTAATGAAAATGATTTGGGGAAAGAGATGATTGTGCCATCAGTATTCTCCCGAGGAGCCTGGCATGCCGTTGTGTTTAGTTTGAAAGTGTAAATCTCTTTTGTTCCAATAATATATGGCGTTAGCTGCTTGTCCTCAGTCTTTTTCTGTTAGTTCATTACTACACAATTACCATTCACGCTTCATTAGCATCTCTGTCTCTCTTGGGGAGGTTCCCCCCTCCTTTTTTTTTTAAGGCGAAACTCTGCCCTTTTTTATCATACTAATGCCATTGGGAACCAGGCAGTGTGCTAATTAGCTGCTACTTCTCATGTCTTCGAATTGAATTCTCCAACTTTAGAGCGGGGGAGGGAGAGAGAAGAGATTATTATAAAAAGATGAATACTGATTGATCAAAACTGAATCTGAAGAGAAGCGGTTTTGTTCGGAATTAGAAAAGTCCTCATTTTCATCTCCAGCACAATAAAGCATCTGAAATGATAAAAGCATCTGAAAAAAAAATTCAAATGCTTCTAAGTGGGAGGGAGAGCTTTTTTATTATACCTCTATCTTAGCCGGTACGCCTCGCTTTGCCTTTTCAGGCCGGGGACCTTTGAATCTCCCAACAAAACCTGCCACATTGACCCATTTTCCACATTTGAGTTGATAGATCTAATCCTGGTGATCGCTGCCTGAAAGGGGGACGGTTGGTTAAGCCTAAAGCTCCTTTTCACGGCCCCAGGTTGATGAGCGCCTGCCCGAAGGGCAGGGAGGGATGGTGGGGGCCGGTCCCGCTCTGCTCAGTGCCGTGTGTCCCTCCCACAGCTGCCTCTGCCGTGGTCCCCATCCCTGGCACCTTCTCCTGGCCGCTGGCTGCCCGGGGCAAGCCCCGCCGGGGGATGCTGCGCCGCGCTGTCTTCTCGGACGTGCAGCGCAAGGCGCTGGAGAAGATGTTCCAGAAGCAGAAGTACATCAGCAAACCTGACAGGAAGAAGCTGGCAGCCAAGCTAGGCCTCAAGGACTCACAGGTGAGAGGGGCACCAGGTGAGGGGAGGGCAGAGAGTGTGTGGGGAGCCAAGATCCCCCACTCCCCGGGGGTAGCCTGAGAGAAGCAGGGGAGAAGGGGATGGGAGCAGGAAGAACACCCAAAGCAAGTTACAGGCGATAAACAGAGCCAAAAATGTCATGATTCCCAGCTGGGCAAGTAGGACCTCAGCCTGATTGCCCCTGAGCTCTCTCCTAAGGTCTTCCAAAGATCAGACTCTGTGGCTCCTGTTCACTCTAGTACGGGCGTGTGAAGGGTTTTGAGGGGGAAGCCAAAACACCTTTTCTGGTCCCTGTTTTACTGAACTGTTTCACTCTTTTGTTGCTTTGTCCCCCAGGTGAAGATCTGGTTCCAGAACAGGAGGATGAAATGGAGGAACTCCAAAGAAAGAGAGCTCCTCTCTTCAGGTGGCTGCAGAGAACAGACCCTACCCACCAAGTTCAACCCTCATCCAGACCTCAGTGACGTAGGCAAGAAATGTTCAGGAGAGGAGGAGGAAGTTCCCCCTGTGTGCCCGCCCAGCCCCCGGCATCCCCTAACCTACCACCAGTCCCCAGAACATCTACATCTGAGGGACAGACTGGACTCCCAGATGCCTCCTTCTCCATCCCATTCTAGCAGCCCCAGCAAACCTTCAGACTTCTCAGACTCAGAGGAAGAGGATGATGAAGGGGAAGAAGAAGAGGAGGAGATAACAGTCTCTTAGATCACTTGCCTGCCCCTACCATCACATGAGGACACTGCAAAGATGTAAATAAATCAGAGTGCTATAAATTGAAGAGATGCTGTCCCATCCCAATGTCCACATGCTTCTTCAGTGCAGGTTCTTTATCACAATAGCTGCAAGATTTCCTTCTCACTGGTATTCCTCATTTGTTGCCCTGTGTGGAGGTTTTCACGTTCATAATATCTGCCCAACTTTTCATAACTCTCTCGCTTAGCAATCAATATTTGCTCAATTAGCTACCTTCTCCCAAAGAACAGACAACAGGCAGCTCCTGGCTCTACAGCAGGGAGGAAAGGAGATTTCCCTGTAGGAAAGGAATCTTCTTCCCCCAGATAAAAATATCATCAAAAATACAATATAGATGGCATGACCATTTTTATTACCATTCAAGTGAATTTCCAGCTACTGTATTACTTCAGCTGCTACTGAAGACATGTCTGATCTAGCAACCCTTTACTCCAAAATAAATAGCCTTGAGGGACCCAGACCAAGTTCTGCCTCCCACCTCATCCCAAATGGCACCATGCTTATGCCACAGATCCATTGAAATCCCTGAAATGACTTCGAAGGTATAATGCAAGCTTGCCCTGTGTAATGGAGATCTTATGTATTTATGATTTTCGTCTTAATTTATTCATTAGTATTGTGTTCAAAGCACCATCTAAATCACCTTCTTGCCCACAAGTTTGTGCTTATTTTCTACTTTGCTCCTCCTATCTGTGGTGTGGACAGAGGAAAGTGGATACACCTCTTTGATTTTTAACTGAACTTTGCTGTCTTTGCACAGCTTATATGAACTGTACACTATTTTGTACACTTACTCTGTATGAGTGTTTTATACCAAGGTTATTGTCAATGGATATAACAATGGCTCAACAATGCTTCTCTCTCTTTTTTTTTAATTAAATGACAGCTAAACTACAGACAAATGCAGCTGTTTAATTGTGTAACTTATAAAGAAACACTTTTATTTTGTA
This sequence comes from Phainopepla nitens, assembly GCA_013400175.1. Taxonomy (NCBI): domain Eukaryota; kingdom Metazoa; phylum Chordata; class Aves; order Passeriformes; family Bombycillidae; genus Phainopepla; species Phainopepla nitens. The sequence goes on from VXBQ01005193.1 coordinate 320,455, forward strand.
TTTTACGATGTACAGAATTTAAATATGTATCTATATTAAAGCAGATGATTGTCAAATAAAAAAAAAAAGTAGATTTCCAAATTTGACCATTTGGTAGTACCTGGTTCTAGATAACAGGTTGTTGTAGTTTGTGTCTGGGAGAGGAAACTACCTTATTAGTGATTCAATAAGAATTTATCTCATTTAAAGTTTCTAATTAAGTGATTTTACAAGAATATCTACCTGCCTTTCAACTAGGGAGCAACTCACCACACATCACTAAGATACTCCCGTTAATAGACTAGAAGCAGGTAATTAGACCATTCTTACAGGGTAGAGGAACAGAATGAAAGAGACAAACAACTCTTCAGCCTCAAATCCAGCTGAGGATCATTACTACAATATCAGGCAAATCCATAACCACCCACCTGCTTTTTGTTTTTGCATTGCTGCTATGCACTACGGAAGTGTCAGTGGGTTTTGCCTTGCATACAGGTAGCAGAGTTTTTCTGAAACAGAGATTTCATTACAAAACTGCATTTATTTTCTGCTCCATGATCTCTAATGCCCACCATTCATAACACACCAAAAAAAAAGAAACAAATGCAGCAGAGGTTCCCTGGATCCAGCTCTCCCTCTGTGCTCCACTTCACTGCCACAGCCACAAGGGAAGGTGTGAAAGGAATAAGAGAGTGAATCCATTTGGAAGGGACCTACAAAAATCATCTAGTCCAACTTCAGGGCTGGCCAAAAATTAAAGGTGTTATTAAAGGGCATTGTCCAAAAGCCTCCTGAACACTGCCAGGCACAGGGCATGACAACCTCCTGCTAGAAAGACTGTTCCAGGTCTTAAACCTCTTTCCAGTTAGGTAATTGGACACATCTAAGCTGGGACACGTTGTCACATTTCTCATCGTCTACCTCTCTGACACCTGGAAGCCATTAGCAATTGATAACATACACCTGATATAGGTGGAATGGAAAAAGAGATGGAAAAGACACTAACAATATTTATCCTGCAAAATACAGTGAAACAGCAGCAGGGCTTGTTGGGTTTGGGTTTGTTGTGTTGCTGTTTTGTAAATCCGTGCACAAAAGAAAAGCTAAACAAGGAATTCATTCACTGCTTCCCATGAGCAGGCAGGTGTTCAGCCATTTCCAGGAGAGCAGGGCCTCATCACACGGAATGGTTTCTTGGGACGACAAACACCATCACTCCAAACATCCCCCCTCTTCCTCCTTCCCCCCACTTTATATCCTAATCCTGATGTCACATGGTCTGGAATCTCCCTTTGGTCAGTTTGGGTCATCTGTCCTGGCTGTGTCTCCTTCCAGGCATTCCCAGCTCCCTCACCAGTGAGGCAGAACCAAAAGCAGAGAAGGCCTTGGCTCTGTGCAAGACTCACTCAGCAGTAACAAAAACATCTCTGTGTTATCAACATTATTATTAATGTCTATATTATTGTGGATTCAGCACAAATACAAAATACACCCCCCTACCAGCCACTGAAAGAAAACTTACTCTGCCACAGCCAAAACCAGCACATCCAGTAAGCATAAGGCTATAATTAAGTAACTTATAAAGACAGAACTAATTCAAAACACAATATGTTTTACAATCCAGTGGCTACTCCAGAGACCACAGGTGCCATCACACATACTACAACACTCTAGAAAGGAAGATGTCCAAAATAAGAACAGGTATTGCTTACGCAAAACCCCTCCTGATTCATTGTTCAACAGAAACTGCTGATCTTCTTATACTCTCTGCTTTTTTGCATTTTCTCTGCACTAGAAATGCTATCAAAAATAATTATTTAAGACTGCTTCTTCCAGCATGAGGGCTATTACATCTTTTACTGCTAGACTAAAGCTGTACTTTAGTCTACTTTAGCCGTACTAAAAGAAGAATGTAATGGAATTGCCATTTAACAGGGAAATGTGACATTTATTAATCTTAACTTTTTTCTTTTCTTTCAGAGTCTTTTTTTTTTTTATAGCAAAAATAACTTTGTGTGACTACTAAGCACAAATATTTGAGATTCAGGGATACCTTAATATGAAATTAAAGGGCTCATTTTTATTTACTAACAGCTGCCAGACTGCATCTGTGGCTGCAGGAAGGGGACCTCCTTCTCCAATAGTCCCCTTGCGCACTCTGAATGAAGAATCCAGAGTTCACAGCTACCATGGGATGGCCCACGTGGCACAGCTGTGCCAAGGGAAGTACTGCAGAAGTAGCCACCCTTTTTGGAGGTCCAATTTCAAAAGCATAAACTTATTCTTTTACCTCAAATGTGGAGAGAATCTAGTTGCATTAGGAGGATCTAGTGTCAGCTTGGTTTGTCCTGGTGTGCATGGCATTGGGAGTTCAGCTTGGGTGTATTTCTGAGAGCAAAACATTCCATAATTTGCTGTTAACAACCAGAGTGTCAGAGGCGACCTCTCTCTATTCCCTGAAATGAGCTCAGCACTCTTTCTTTCTCTCTCTCTCTCCCCCTTTATTTTTAATGCAGCTCTCTGTATGCTTTGGGAAAGGAGGGAAGGTGACAAGAAGCCTTTTCTGCCATTCATGGGATGGTTTCCATAAGGACTAGCAGCATCCAGAGTTTTGGAAACTCTGGTAATCCGATGTGTCATACACTCCCATAAAAAGCTCTGCTTTAGGATATCAAAGAGTTCTTTTTAATGACCCAGCAGCCCAGAGGTCTTGTGTGTCTTTTCTTCCTTCTCAGAACCAGGAGGGTAATCTCCCAGACAGGGAAATGGATAAGGCAGAGAGGGGGATTTAACTTTGGTGATTGTGAGCTCAGGGCAGTGAACTCTCAACTGTTTTATCCCTTAAGAAACCAACTGGTTCAACATCTGTGCCTGCCAGCATGGGAGAGTGGCTTTTGGACAGGGGAAGAAAAGGAAATAACCACTTTCTTGGGGAGTCTGTGCTGTTGCTGCCTGCAGAGCTGTTGGTGACAGACCTGGAGTGTGCCCCTCTGGTCCCATTCCCTGGTCCAATGGCTTCTCAAGCACTGCTCTGCATAAATGGGGGAGCTGGAAGTGTGTTTACCCAGCCACAGCCAGGCAGATAAGGCTCCCTTTACTGGGACCAGGTTGAGTAAAAATGAAAATAAAATAAAATAAAATAAAATAAAATAAAATAAAATAAAATAAAATAAAATAAAATAAAATAAAATCTTTTGAAGAACACCTGTCCTCCAGGAAAGTTTAAACATTACAATAACCTTAAAGAGGCTAAGTACAGAACGCGATGCAAGGCCATAGTTTCCAGAAGCAACCAGCAAAGGTTGATGACAGGATGTTAAATCCCAACCACTTCTAAACTCTCATCCTACCGGAAACTAGACTGGTTTGAAGAGACCCAAGTTCAGTCCCAGAAAACACTGATGGCATTTAAAACCCTTTGCCTGGGAACTTCAGGGTGGGGCTTGACACAAAGCTGTGGGCTATTATTGTGGGGAGAGTCACAAGGCATCAACAAGGCAGAGTCACTGCTGGCTGTGTTCCCTCCCCATGGCCCAGCCATGTGCCAGTGTGTGTGCATGGGCTGGCAGAAGGAGTGATTGGACTGAAGAGCAGAAAATGGATCTGTTCCCTCCATTTACTTTTCCAGCAGCTGGAACTGCCTCACTGCTGTGTATGAGGAGCATGTGGCAGAAATGCTCAGCAAGGATGGAAAGACCATTCCTTCTGCTGGCCCTTATGAAGTGACCTAATTGGACATCTTCAGGGCTCTTGTATTTTTGAACTAAGATTGAATTAAGTAAATAATTTCCTTCAAGCTCCAAAACCCACACCAGCACCACTTTCCTAATCCACATGACAAGGATTTAACATCTGGGAAGCCCAGCAGAGTGAGGCCTCACAGGAGTGCCTTTTCTGGACATGCACAAGTGCCAGGTGTCCTGCTTTTACCTAATTTTCCCTTCCATGCAACCAGCAAATGGCTAAAATACTTAATAAAATCACACGACAGCACAGGTTGAAAGACATCTATAAAGATCCTCTGGTCCAGTACATTGTGGGAAAGGGAATCTAGGTGAGGACTATTACCCTGATCAACCATATTTTGAAAAACCTCCATCAGTGGGGACTCTACCATATCCTTGAGGAGGCTGTTCCACAGAATGATTGTTCTCTCTGTGTAGAGGGATTTCTTATTGACCAGGGACACGGTCTGCCCCTGCAAAGTCTGGACAATCCAGCCTTGGCCTAACTGTGGCCTAACTGAGGCCTGCAGGGGCCTGTAAGGGCCTGTAAGCTTGAAGTGACCTTGAGAGGACAGAGCCATGAAGGCGGAAATAACCTAACCTCTGTTTTACCTCGTTGTGATTTGTGCCAATAAAAGAATAGTTTAGAGATAGGTCAAGAAACTGTAGCCAATTAAGTAGGATGTTCTTCACGAAGATACTAAACTATTTTATCATATATAAGGAATGTACGCAACGAATAAAGGGGATTCACCATTTTTACTGTATCAGTAAGTGTGTCGTTTCTTGTCCTAGGTTGAAAGACAGGTATATGTTAGGGAAGGCAGGAGCCTCCCTTGGAAACCCCCTCCCTCTGAATTACTATAATTTTGAAATTAAGCGGCTCTCAGGCAAGATATGGGGAAGGAATAACTGTCCTTTACTAGTGTGTACAACAAGATACACAAACCAACAATAACTGCGATATTAACAACAAAGAAACAGAGTCAGGGACCCTGTGGCAGAGACAGGAAGAGGGTGGTGGTGGGGGGAAAACTTGCTTCACAAATCCCCCGGCTGTCTGTCCTGGGTGCTCCGGCAGGACATTGAGAAGAAAGAAAGAAACTCCGAGCTGGAACGCAGAAGTCCTGGGGCAGTGGATGGACGAGGTGGGTCCGCAGCTCTGGATGTCCCAGCAGGGCAGGGAGTTGCGAGCCACGAGAGAAGGAGAAGAAGCAGCAGCTGCAGGGGGAGCTCCATCCGAGTTAAAACAAACCTCCTCCAGTCACCACAACTCAGAAAGTGCTCCCCAGGCGAAGAGCGAGCCCACCCCCACCAGCTGCCACCCTCCCCCTTTTCCCCTGGGCTCGGCTCAACTCTTCATCTTGTTAGCACCCATCAGTACCAGCAATCAGGTTTCCCCACAACAAATGGGAGAAAAATTCTGTAGGTAAAAAAAAAGAACAAAAGGAATAACACCCAACCCTTGACATTTCTCTAGTCTAGTCCAGCTCCTCCAAATTACAGGACTCTGCTTCATTTCTGTAAAAAATATCATTGTGATAATGAGATGAAACCTCTCGTGTTGTAACTTGTACCCATTGTTCCTTGTCTTCTCCATGTGGCTCCTCATGAAAAGAGAGCATCCATCCCCTTTGTGGCTCTCCTGTAGGTACTGAAGTCCTGCCATGAGGTCCTTGACAAGTTTTCTTCAGGAGGAGACCCAACTGCTTCAGTCTTTCTTCACAGGACAGGTTCTCCCATGCCTCCTAGGTTTAGCCAAGCTTAGTCTTGCTAAATCCAACTTTGTATGCCCCAGCAAGGTTCCTGCAGTCCTTGATGGGTATTTTGCCACCTTCCTGTGGTCAGTATTTATGGTTTTTTGGTGTTAAAGCACATCCAAAAGCTCCCTGCTAAGCCACGATGGTCTCTTGCTCTACTTTCTCCCTCTCCCTTTGTAGAGGTTGGACTGTTCCTGGGTAACTCCCAGCCCTTATAAGCTGCCTGTGCTCTCCATGGATGCTTCCCACAGACCCTCACAGCTGGGTTCTGAGCATATGGAAGATTCAGGAGTGGAAGTTTCAGTGCTTCTGAAATCCAGGGGTTTTGTCCTATTAGTTGTCTTCAGTGTTCTTAGCAGAATATGAAACTTCACAATGTTATTATTGCTGTACCCAATGCCACCACAGTAAAGTAGATATTATCAGGCTGTGAACACTAAATCCAGTCAGTAATGGGCTGTTCTGAGTCAGCATGTCCAGCATTTGCAGCAGGAAGCATTTCTCAGAACTTTCCAGGATCCTCGCGGATGACTTGGGCACTGTTGTGCAGAAATAGATTGTTTAACAGACAGGACTGATTTGGGACTGGAGGGTGGTGGTCTGAAAGAAAGTGTGAAGCTGAAAATTGTGCTATAACGTTGTCAGAAACCCTGCTGTGGATGAGGTTTAGTGGCTTACACAGATCTGAGCTCATGAGCTTGTTCCTTCCCCACTGGGCTTGGGCTTTGTGTCCTAACTCCTCTTTTGCACTGGGTGGTGCTGGTTCATCACAATTCCGATAAAATGGCACTCAAACCTGGTGAGTTATCATTTGTTAGAGTAAACACTGCAAGATGGAAATGGCAGAGACAATCTTCTGTCCCTTCAGATGCTGAGAACCCCCAGTGGAGCAGCCTCCCTACGCAGTATCCTGGCCACACCCCCCCCTTCCCCCATGGGTGTGGGCATTCAGGGTATTACAGGAGGGTGTTTTCTCACAGCAAAAGGACTCCATTAACCATTTCTTCTGTCGGACAGAGAGGATGTACCCATGAGACCTTCTTGCTGCATGGTTAGACAAAGCCAAGGATATATGGATGGCTCAGCCCCTCAGTACCCAGCAGGAGCTGCATGGCCTCTCTGTTAGAATGGGCTGAGCTGATCCTATGGACAAGGGGTTTGTGCATCACAACCCAGGTCTGGAGGCTAGCCTATCCTCGTGGCACAGGGCAGAACAGCACAGCATAGTCCTGGCCATGCTCTGCCTCACTGTCGTGCGGATCCCCAGCTCCTTGATCTACAATGAGCATTGTCAGGATCTCAGTGGAAGCACAACCTCTTCCCATCTGCCTGTGGATCCCATTTCATGTAAGGTCCTTCAGACTTCCTAACTGCCCAGCCCCACATGGGTGAACTTCTGAGATGAGGAAATACCCATGTGTTAGACAGAGCATGGTCTCCACTCCCAGTAACATCTCTCGAGCCTCTGAGCAAATCAGAAATATCTGTGACTGAGCAACTTGCTCTTACAGAGAATATCCCTGCTTATTGCAGGGGGTTGGACTAGACGACCTCTAAAGGTCCCTTCCAACCCAAATCATTCTATGGCTGAGGAAGAAGAGAGGAACATGGATTTCTGTGTGTGGCTAAGCCAACAAAGATGATGATGGAGAAGGATTTGCCTACAGTCAGCCCTACTGCCAGGGGCAAAGATGAAAGTTGTCCTCAGCTGCTGTGCTCTGCTCTCACCCTCAAAAATCCAGATTAACCATCCACATTAGAAAACACAGATAACCCCTGATTACCATAGAGATCAATGTCAGAATCCTGGGCATGAGTAAAGTGGTGAAATGGACAGAAAGTGTGGAATGGAGGATGTGAGCCAGCAGGGTATCAGGTGCAGGGTATCAGGAGGAATTCCCTCTCTGGTTCTTTAGGTGACTACTCCAAAGTACCAGTGGAAAAGGTCAGAGGAATGAGAAGCGTGTAAATACATATCACAGGCTTCAGACTGAGTTTATAAAATGACTCCAAACAATTTCCCTTTTCCATTGCAGAAAGGAAATCAGCACTGATCCTATGACGCTGAGAAATTATGAGAGGAATCCAGGAAGGACATAAAATGAAATAGAATGTTGGAAACAGAAAAGTAGGAAAATAAAGATTAAAGAGAAGATGAGGTAAAGGAAAAAAGTCAAGATAACTTGTACAAGACAGAGTGCATAGGCAGAGAAAAGAATAATGTGGGAAAGGGACAGGACAGCCAAAAAAGGAAAGGAAGGGAAGAATTCCTGAGAGATAATAAGCATTTTGGCAGTCCAGTATGGATTCAAAAATTGTGCAAGATCATGGCTGAAGCATTTTCCAGGATGAAGTCTAGGAGTTGCAATTCTGTGAATCAAAGGAAGTTTACAGAACACAGAAAAATGTGCTTGTGCATATCCAAAGCAATTCTGCCTCTGAAAAACTGCTGTGGAGGACAGACCATGCTCACATTACAAATCAGCTCTGAGTTACCATTTACACTGTTGTCATTAAGAGTATTTTTGGATCAAACAAACTTGAATACAGATAATCAGTTCTCAGTAGAATTTATCTTTCTATTTTCTTTGACGTTTTCTACATGTGAATCTATCCTACCGACATTAATTTTTCAAGAAGGATTAAGTGGACAAGGAACTGTCAAAAAGGCAGAAATATGAAGAGACTAAGTCTCCAGGAAAAAATACAACAACCCCCTTAGATTTTAAGTGCAGAGGTGTTTGCATTTATCCTTTCTGAAGAGAACTTTAACTTTTTTTTTTTTAGTCAGAGTATTTACTTGCCATAAAGGATAACAGTTTCCTAGACGTTTTTGCTGACCATGCATTTATTACTGTATAACCATAATGTCTCTACAAAATGGATGAAGAGGAAAGTGGAATACTGTGTGGAATGTGAAGGTTGTCCAGAGGGGTGGGAGATATCCCTGGAAACATTCCAGGCCAGACTGGATGGATGGGTAAGGGCTGTTGGCAGCTCCTCAAAAGTACTTACAAAAAGCCAACAAAACCAAAAGAGTGAACCCTTCGATCTTAAAATGAAAAATTACAAAATGGTGATTAGGAAGGGATAAAAAGTTCTGGGAAGCCACAAATCTGAATAAATAAGCATCAATTTTATTGAATCATGAATAATTTAAGACTGGTACAATCATCAGCTTTATTCTCCATGACATAGGGTGGGGAAGGGGTAGAAACAGGGAGAGTGAGAAAGAAGAGGCATGATCTCAAACAGACCATTCACAAATTCCAATCCTAAATGAGAACTGAAAATTAAATAGGGAGAGGAGCAAATGGAAAACATCATAAACGTACACAAAATACTCAATTCCTAGTTTTCTCTTTAAAAATGGCTAGAAAAAATTCATCAAAATGCAGCACTCTTAATCAAATATTTACATTTCTATGTTACAATGAAAAAATGTACATCTTATAGAACATATTTCATAAACTGTTCCACTGGAAACAACTAGATCAAAACAGCAACCTTCCATTTAATATCAACAAGGATTTTTTTTGCTTTGTTTTTTTTGTATATTATTTTTTCTTGAAAGAAAATTGCCACATTTAGACAAGATTTCATACACGTAATATCGAAGTTAAGCATCAACAATGAAATATCAAGTTTGCTTCTTTCAAAATGTACAAAAAGGCTAACCAACCCCCTCTCAACCCTTCCCCAAATAAATCACATCTTATTTATGGCCTGTATCATTCTTGGCAGTTCTGAAGGAAAGAAAATGGTTTATTCTCTCAATTTATAACTCAACATGAATGTTGCATAGAATCTTGCATTTCTTGTTGATATTTTCTCAAACAAGCCAACTTTGTAAGGAGGAAAAAAAAAGGAAAAAAAAAAAGAAAAAAAAAAGGAAGTGCTTTGAAAAAGCCTTAAATGAGAAGGAAGTCACCTAAAGAAAGACTTAATCTATGAAAAGTCTTGATAAAAACTAAGATGTGTGCACAACAGGTAACCCTGCTTCCCGAAGTTTCAGAAAAGACATGGAATATTGTGATGCTCAGAATGACTAGCCTATTCAAAATTGCCTCTCTCACTTTAAGCCAAGCTAGTGTCAATAAAAAGGAAGAGATAATAGAAATTTCTTCCTGACTTTAAGCACAGGATTAAACATGAGAAAAAAAAAAAACAAACAACCCCCATTCCCCACAAATAAAACACTACTTTAAACATGTCTTTTAGCTCTCAGTTAAAGGTCAACTGAGATATTTTCTAGGATATCAAGTTCATTTAAAGCCCTAGCCCTGCAACTGGATTTTTTTTACAGGCACATGCTCTGTCTGCATGGATTCAGTTGGGGGATTAGGTACCAAAATTCACAGTAGTAGTAGGTAAAGTCAGTGCTGGGAAGCAGATTTATCAAGACTACTGGAAAAATTAACTTTTCTCAAACTCATCATCAGCAAGCTATGGATTTGATTCCATACAGATCTAACCCATTTTTTACAGTACCAAGAACTGGATTAGGAAAATTGGCTGAGTAACCTTTGTTATTCCATTCAGTGAAATAATGAAATCAGAGTTCATAAGGTTAAAACAGTAACAACACCAAGCTCTTCCCCGTTATCATTAAAATATTTAAATTTTTCCTTTTACAATATTTTTCTTAAAAAAAAAAAAAGTCATCAGCACTTAAAAGTTGTAACAGGAGCAGATTCAAGACCAGCTTAGTAAGATGAAGTACAGTAATATTACAGAAAGTCATGAGGTATAATAAAATCATCCTCTCAAGATGAGCCATAGAAGCATGAACTTGTCTGTTATATTCCTTTAAACCCACAAGCTCTTGAAAAAGTGTTTGTAATAAGATTTCTTTCTGTACATTGAAAAACCAGCACATTCCTGTAATTTATTACAGTTGAAAAGCTTCTTTTGTCCCTCCTGCATGGATAAAACAGCTCTTCAGTGATTTATTAGCTGCGGATTGATATGAACCTGAAATGTTATCTCATTTCCCTCCTTTTTTTGTCACATATAAACAAATTCTAGTATCTCATACAAACAATATTCACAGCAACTTATGATATTTCAAGAGAAGACTTTAGCCCTGTTTCTTTAAATAAAATCCCATAATATACAGCACTAATTTAATCAAACACAATTAGTACAAAATAAGGCATCGCTTTTAAAAGTCAGCACCAAAGGAAAGCTGGAAAGGCTCGTACAAATCCCTCCTGAGGAGTGAGGTGTTGGCTGAGGTACAGCTGACGTGCTGGGGATGGTGGTGTCACCAGGAAAGTGCAACTCTTTGGGAGGTGTTCTTGTTCCCCAATACAAGTACAAGCCTTAACACTGACAGTGTAGGTGTGTGTGTTCACAGAGGAGGAAAAACCAAACCAGGTTCACAGCTCTGCCACAACTCAAAAGCATGGCACAGCTGAACTCAAAAGACACAGTACTCAGTACCTTATCTTTTTTTTTTTCCCAGACCTGAATACTGCTAAAATACTATTTTATTTTTACTTTGCAATTGAAAAGAAAAGTAATGGAAGTAAGTATGGTCACCAGAGTAGCACTGGAACTGCCACAGAGCTGAATTTTAATTAACCCCCTCATGGTTGTGCTGATTGTAATGAAACCTCTGAACTGAAACCTCTGAACAAAACCCAAAGTTTTTAGAAAACTGCTGTAACATTTCATGGCAAGAATTAAAAACTGAAAGTCTGACTCATCCCTCTGCAGGGGTGTAGCTCACCTCTGTGTACAGAGCTCACCATGCCTGTGCACTGCCATGGGTCCTTTGGAGCTGTAGAACTCCATGGGGTACAGCCCTGCCACTGACTTCTGCGAAGGAGGGAAGCCCCCTCTCCTCAGAGTGGATTAGTGGGGTGTAAACGCCACAGAAGTCAGCCCAGCTGGTGGTGTGGATGTAAGTGGGAAGAGAATTGGGCCCTGACTAGCAAAGGGCTACCTGATCTTTCACTTCTAGCAGGATTGATTGTTACACAGTGTTTGAAAAAAACCTGATTTGTTCAGACTGTATATATATTTTTATATATTCCTATTTATATATATAATCTTTAAAAACACACAATGAAAGAAAGCCAAGGTCTCAGACTGGCAAGGAGAGCAGCGCTTTTTGTTTATTTTTTTCCTTTTCTCCTTTTTTAATATTTATTCAAACTTCCCTGTTTTGCAGCTTTGCCTTCATTGAGTATTATTACCAAGGCAAGTGATATTGTTATAGCACCAGAACTATATGAAGCTGAGTTTAATCCACAAAGGTGATTGGTTAAAGTCCAGCCCTCACATAAATGTGTTTGGTCAGAAGCAGCATAAGCAAATATTCCCTCTCCCCTCTCTTTCCAGACAGTACATGGCACAAAGCTGTTTGCTTCACAGCTGTGAAGCTGCCCCCCACCCCAGTCCCTTTGAATAAGTAATGATGATTATTTTTAACATCTTCAGGATCTTAGGCATGAGAGCTTACAGCAACCAAAAAGAAGGAAACAAAGGAGTAGTGCAGTTCTCATCATCGTCAAAAGAAAAACAATACAAAGGTCGCTTGGGTTGCCTGCACCCAGGTTCAAGATTGCTCCAAGTGTCTTGTTCTTGCAGCTCTAATACTGAGATCCCAGCCCAGGAACGTGTTCTTTTAATGAGTCTGTGATCAGGGCTCTTGCCAAGTGGAAACAACCTCTGTCTGAGGGAGATCACAATGTTGACTCCAGAGAGGAATCCAGGATGTCATCATGATGGCTGTTGCTGTTGGAGTCGCTGTCATAACTCTGGGGACTGGAGTAGTTGGCTGCCTCCTGCAGTCTCATTAGCATGTTCATCTGCACAGGCAAGGAAGTTCACGATTATTTTCTGAAGTAGGAACAACATTAACTCCACATGACAGCTACAGCAGCATTTGCTTTGCCAGTGGGCAAGGAAGGAAAGGGAGAAACAATAATGCTGAGACTCAGAAAAGAGGTATTTCACTGTAAATCATAGCAGCATTCAAATTACTGATAAAACACAGCTTTTCCAGTAAAGGAGAAAATGAGACAACTGAAGGGATTAGTCTACAGCCATAGACCAGTTCTTGTTTCTAATCCCTAGAAACAAGGCAAATGAAACAGTTCTGCTGTTCCAGAAATGAGAACTTACCAGAGGATCTCCTTCAGCATCACTCACTGGAACTTGTTTGCTGGTGGAGCCTTCCCGGGACACGGAGTAGCCATCAAAGCCCACGTCCTCGGGCCGCAGCTGGAGCAGAGGAGGCCACTCATGGTGCTGGGGGGTGGCTGCCCAGGGGTAGGTGTCCATGACCCACTTGGCAGGATCCTCCCAGGGCACTCTTCTCCCATACAACTGAAAGAGCACAAAACCACGTCAAACATTCCAACCATCTCATCCAGGGCCTACCTGATCAAAATGAATATGCCATGGTTCTTGGGCTGCAGGAAACACTTTGCAAGCAGGGCTGAACGTGAGATTTTCCTTACTCTAATAACACACAAAGCCCTTTTTCATGGCACTGATTTGGAAGGAGCTGACCACCTCCTCTGAGACTGCAGTGCCCTTCTCTTGGCACCAGACAAAGGAAGAAACACCTGAAAACAACATCACCTAATTAAGTCAACCTTAACAATATCAGCACTTAAAAGAGCCATCAGTGCTGACATCTGGATTGCACTGGCAGCTACCTTACAAACTGCCATGCATGGAATGTGGAGGAGGAAACGTGAGATCTGTCATCAGGCAATCAGGATGGATGTCAAGGCATTAAGTTTTCAAGACAGATCTTTTTCATATTCAATCAAGAAAAAGCACCAGGAGCATTTGTCTATGGTTAGGTTCCTACGTAGGCAAGCTCTGTTCCAAAAACATTTTTCTGTATGGAATAGACTGTGCTACTGGATCCCAAAGTATTCTCCCTGTTATATTCCATTTGCCTTAGCTAGACAACACATTCATTTTAAAGCATCATGACTGCCAAAAGCAAAAATACAACTATAAGTGGCTTTAAAACATTTATTTCCACTTTATAAATATCACCATCAACATCCTTCAGCAACTGGAGTTTGTTTCTGACATTTTGTCACTGTCCCTTTGCTTTATTCCCCTGGCACAAGGGTAAAAACAACGGTTTAGCAAAGAAATTCATCTGTTCATCAGAAGTTCTGATGGATCTAGGACTATCTGCTTTTCTCAATTCTATTTCTCCTTGGTATGTGTTTTGTGGGTGTTGATTAAAAAGTAATTAAATTGCTCTGAATACCAATCCATGGTGTGCTGTGAAGCAGGAGGGAGCAGAGGTGCCAGCAGATGGTGCTAGGAAATCTGAAACACAGCCTCCTCCACAGCCCAAACCCTTCATCCTTCAGCCGTGCTATCTTATCTTCCCAGCGTAATGGCTTCAAGATGTGGCAAACCAGACTCCCTATTGTAATCTTGTTCTCAAATTTACAATGATACATGTCACTTGGTAAATGGTGAGGATTTTGTATTTTTCATGTCTTTTCTCCTGCAAAAGTCTGAGTGGATCCAAGCTCAGGAGAGACTAAATGACCCACAATCCTCTTTCATGGCAACCAGGTCTGTACACCCCTTCCACTGGCATGTTTTCCAGGGAGCAAGTCATGGGACAAGGATGGAACAGGCTGCTCCACAAAACACAAAAGAAAAATCACTGAAGTATGAGCAGCAGCAAGCCACAGGGATTCCAGGTCCTCTTTTTGCTGGTGCTGCATTCTGTACTGATACACCAAGCAGGAAGAACTCAGGTTTTATAAAACCTTCTAATTTTCACATCCCTGTTTTGAAGAACAAAACAAGTCAGCTCCCTCAGCTCTCATGGTAGCAATTATTGTAAGGATCTGTTTGGCTTGTTTGTATTTGACCCAAAATAATTCTCTGAATGAGAAACAGAAATATAAAAATAGCTGAGAGCAGATCCACAGAGATCAAAGGGAAATTAAGACTTTACCTTTCGTTTCTGGCAAGCAACTTCAGGAAAGAAGATGTGCTCTCAAAGGAGTCTTTGTGGGTGTGGGGAACAGAAAATAGCCCCAGATGAAACCCACATTTCTAGCATTAGCTTGTTCTTTAGCACTACTCTGGCTACTCTTCAAGTACTAAAGTGCATCTTCTTATCCATCAACCAAACAAAAGAGAAATTATTTAGATCGGGATGAATTAATGCAATTTGGGGAAATGAGACAAAGCACAAAGTGAGAAACTGAAGTCCTAACACCTGGAACTCAAGCCACTCAAATACCCTAAGGAAAGATAGAGATACTGGGCAGGACAAGGAAGCAAAAGGATGGTTTTCTCAATTGCTCTCTCTTTTTCTCCACTTCCATTACTAATTTTTCAACACTTTCCACATGTACCGATCAGTGATATGAGCGCTCCAAAACTCAGTACAAGGAGCCCATGCATTACTGTATCAGTTTTCTCCATTTCAAGAGCAAAGAAAGTCACTTGCTCTCCTTTCTCTTCTTTTAGGTTTGAAAGATTCCTGGCTCCCATTACCTTCCTTTATAACAAGTTTTATGTAAAATGGTTCTTCTGTTCTCTTTGTAGCGAAGTTCCTGAGTGTGTTATGTACTCCATGACCTATTGTTTTTCCTCATGTCTAAGAGTCTACCACAACTGTCCCAAAGAAAAAGAGGTCTCCATGTACTGACAAATTTCAAATGGCAGCTGCAGTTTGCCCAAATTTTACCCAAAACTTGGAGAATTCATGTATTTCACAAATCTGAAAGAAGCCATTAGTAAAAGATCAGTTCTAAACCCTATTTTAAATTAGGTGCTGCTAGGCTTATTCTGTGAACAAAGAGCTGGCTATTAAAAAGCCTCCTTTTTTTCCCCTACCTAAATGGCAAGTCCATAGCAATTCTCTGCTGAACCCTCCTCCTGATTTCCACAAGCTTCATAGTCATACACCAAAAAGTATTCCAAATTGCCAGATTAATAATCAATTACTAAGCATAGACAATCAATGATGATTTCACTTCACCCTCTGAAAGAATTATGAAGGAATCTACTAAAAAAAAATCTTACATACTGAGACATAATAAAAATGTCACTGATACTGCTCCTGTCACTCATGAATACATTCTCTCCAGGCACAGCTTTGTTCCTATGCGGAAAGATTTGATTTCCAAAGGAAAATCCTGTGTAACAAAATTAATGACCACAACCATATTTTTCTGATGCACAGCATAATTTTAAGGTGTGCTTCTAGAACACAGTATTGAAAGGTGTTTGTATGTCTAACTCCTCCCACTGAAAACATCAGCAGTTTGGCATCTAATCACTTCTTCCACTCTCTTTTCAAAAGTGCTTGAAGAGATTAATTCTTCCTGAAATTATTGACAATTCTGGTTACATTTTCATAGACATGCAGATATTCAGCATGCAATGTTGTATATACAGAAAATGTTGCCACTGCTGAGGTTTGTTGCCTTTTGAACAGATTCCATTCTAGACGTATGATTTTTCCCTTCGCCTGCTCACCTGTAGGCCTTCTCTTACTGCCTCTAGAAGATATGGAATGATGGAGTAGTTCCACAAGTCAGTGAACCAAACTCTAGAACCATCTACATCTATTGGACAGGAGAGGAAGAGCCGTGGACCTGGAGTGGGAAATTCCGATATTACACTCAAATCACAGTCACAATAAGCATCAAAAATAGGATTGATAACATTTAAAAGTAGGGTTTTAAATAAAGTCTTTTTTTACGTGATTCAGCACAAGGAAGTGTACAAAGACACAACTTATATACAAGGAAATAAAACACATGTATTTACATATGCCTGGGCAGAGTACTTACCAATAGTAACATCAGAGGAGCTGTGAGCCTCCAAGAATTTGTTCAGATGTTGCCAGACCTTGGGAATCCAATCAATAATCTTAATCAGCTCTGCATTCCTCATCCTGCCACTGATCTCTGTTTCAATTAGTTTTCTTCTCAGGAAACGGCCAAGAAAGCCTTTGACTGGCTCCGTGTGGTTTGCACATAGCACCCATCTATGGCAGAACAGCAGAAATGGCCATTATTTCTCTTCCATGCTACTGAGTCTAACTATTCCTGACTACTTTTCTCATTTCCAGATTATCAGGATCAAAATAGGCTATTCCACTCATACACATTTTTCAGCAAGAGTTACCTTGGAATATTTCACTAGATGAACCGATTTTTGTTGTGCACTGTTTCAGCTCATTTCTCATTAATCTGCTTTGCCTAAATATTGTCTTACTGAAAATCTGGTAGAAGATCAAATATCTAAACAATCCTCTGTAAAATGAAAGTTTTATGAACTCAGTTCCTTTAATGACAGCACCATAACCAAGCTGCACATGTCAAGGCAGCAATCAGGAGCAAATGGCATTTCTTTCTCACTTTGCTATTTCAGCTGATAAGAACAACTTCAGATGACTCAGTAGCCATTACTCCTTTGCCAGCCCACAAACATAAATGAGAAACATGAATAAACAGTACCTGAAATTATGGTGAAGTTGAAGATTAGGTGTGGAGGAGGTGGCTTGGTTCATTGTGCCAATAATATACGGACTATTGGGAGAAAAAAATCAAGCAAATCTAACTTGTGAACTTTGAAAAACAAGTTTTAAGTAAAACCTGAACATTAAAAAAGGTTATTCAAAACTCTTTTGTCAAAGAAGGTTTTGTAGTTACTTATGACCAAATTCTCTACTGAGATTCTGAGAACATCTAATTCTGAAAGCAAAACAGGAAGTCCCAAAATGGGACCTTTCACTACAAATGGGGTTTTACTACTAATGATCTATGTCATGAAGCAAATACCACTACTTTTTAATTACTTATTTCAGAAAAATGGGTAATTTTATGAAGGAAAAATATCCCTCTGAAGCACTGTCAACAATATGGACAGCCTGGTCATCTTCTTCCACATTACTAAATTAATGCAGACTTTGGTTTTGTGATTGGATTTTGCAGGAGCAGTGTTCTGAGTACAGGATTAGCATTTGCAATGTTTTCTGATACTATTTCTTTACCATTTGTGGTACTTGCAGTTTAGCAGTCCATTAAAGATCTCTCCTAGGGAGCTAACATGGTGCAAATTATCCAAAATGATGACAAGAGGCATATCCACAGCATTATTTTCACTGTTGCACTGGTCTGCCAGGTTGGACAGGTACTGGCGGAGTTCCTGCAAATCAGATATAAAGAAAAGAAGAAAAAAATTTTTTTCCTTCACATTTCTTAAAAAATCAATTAAGACAGATAAGCTTGGTAACAAAATCTAAAGCAAAAGAGTCTGACATTAAACAAATCACACATTTTCTATTAGAAAACACAAGATGTGATTTTCTTTCTCTTTTGTAGGTTATGCTGAAGACTCAGATACTGTACCAGAAATCCTGTGTGAGATAAGGGCTTAAAGAGGGGTAATATTTTGTAATTTAATTTTGTGGTTTTTATTCATCAATGTCAGACCTAAGAGGTCTGAAATATATTTTTGCTTCTTTTCAGGAACTTGATCAACTCTCCCCATACCAAACCAAATTCTGCATTCCAGCTAGATGTTATATTATCTTGCAACTGTGTTTTCATCAAAATACAGTTGACAAAATTAATCTGGAACAAACCATCCCTCATCTGAGGCCAAATCTCGACACCTTCAGTAATGCTGGAAAGAAGGATGAGCTTTTGGTACTGCTGATGAGTGGTTGAAATGCTCTCAGCAGCTTTAAAGCATGTCTGAAATCGTACCAGTGGCTTCCAACCACAATTTCAACCATGCCTTTCCTCCAGAGGAAAATATGCCTAAGGCCATAAAATACACAGCTTTTTGGTTTTTTTTTTTTTTTTTTTTTTTTTTTTTTTCTTTAATCTGGATGATCACTGGAAGTATATTCAGCAAAGCCAGCAGCACATAAAAAAGCAGACACGCCTTACCTGCCCAGGAATGTGTCTGCACAACAGCCCCTCCAAACCCAGCACACGATTACAACTGCTGATACCTGCAGCTGCAGAAGCTTCTGACAGCCTGGAGATGCATTTGAGGGTTTTGGGAAAAGTGCCCACATGCAATAGGGATTGCTTAAGTCTCTGGGAATTCTATGCAGGTAACTTCCTGGGCAATTCTCAGGCTCCTAAACCCTTGAAAATTATGACACCTTTAGGTGTTTAAATACACACATGGAAGCCCGCTCCTCCAGACCCATTATCAGGTGAATCTGAAAATCTTTAAATATTGTTTCCTTCAGGATGAACCCAATGCTTTGAAAATAAAGGGAGGTTCAAAATGACGGATTAAGAAAGGTCTCTCATTTTGGACATGTGGTTGTGCGAGGATGGTTTGTGCGTGCTCACTTTGCTGGATTTGTGGTCGACGTTGAAGGTGGCAATGATGCCCTCGGCCAGCTCCCTGCCCTCCCTGAGGACCATGTACTCAGACAGGCGGTTGGCCAGGTAGGTTTTGCCCGTGCCACTGGGGCCAGACAGGATGATTCTCCTGTGCTCCATCAGCAGGGACACGTAGCGCTGCAGGATGGGCTTGGGGATCAGCGACTCAAACACCAGCCCGTCCAGGCTGTTCTCACAGATACCTGCAGCAGGGAAACAGACGTCTTTTAGCAGGATTTCCAACTTTTATCCAAATCGACCTGCTGAAGCTGTTCTTCACTTCAGAGCTAAACCCCTCTCCCACTCTGGTATCCCTCCTGGTTGAGAGAGGCCCACATAAAGCTGAAAAACAAGTGCAGGATGACCTGTGGGCCTAGCCTGGATCCTCCTTCAGCCTGTTTAAGTCCTCAGCTGCATCCCTAAGGCCCTTTGGAAGCTGCCACACCAAAGATTCCAGGCTACACTTTCATGCACAAGCCATCTGTTTCATTATAGCATTTCAGCATACATTCACCCAGAATGTACCTGTTTACTTTTGGATCACTAGACAAAAAAAAAAAAAAACAACCAACCCAGCTATCATCAACTCCCCCAACTTTCCCAAGTGCTTGTAATTAAACTCCTCCTCTGTATGCTGATAGTTATCTCCTCTAACAGAAAACTCCTACTGATAAGCATGTATGCCATGTCAGCAGTCACTTTAGGCAGAATTGGCACAGGGAAAATACACAGTGCTTCAAAATAAACAGCAGGAAGGGAAGTTGGCAGATCATCCCAAGAGAAATGTTTTCACCTCAGTGGTTACTTAAAATATTAAATATTTATATAGGCAGTTTTATATCTCAAAGATATATGTAAGTGATTTTCCATAAATTGATTAAATACATTTCTATTTTATTGAAAACTGTTATCACTTATGAACATTCAAGGCATAAGTCAAGTCAGTGCAAGTTAAATATAAGCTCAAATTGCAGCTTTACAGACACAGTTAGACCTTATGCAATATTTCAGTTAGGATTTATGACTGCACAATGCATTTTATATAAGTAGGATATCCTGGGTTCATGTCAAGCCTCAGTAAATTGATGTATTTCCCAGTTTATTTTGCCTTCCTGCCCACTGGTTTGCTATACAACGTAACTTGGTTTTTACACCAATATTCAAAAATCTGCTTTCAGTCAAAGTTCAAAGTTGATCTGAAGAATGTTTGGCACTGCTCTCAAATACCATGTGTCTGCAGATTTCACTGGTCTAACTTTGAGCAAACTGATATATGTTCAAAATACAGCAGTTGCAGGTTTTACCCCTGAACTTAGTTTCGCAGTATAGTTTCATAAAAAAGTGCTTCCCTGAGAAACTAAATACTAGATTTATATCAGTATTACAGAATGAAATTGATGGGAATTCTGAAAACCATACATTTTGAAAAATCCAGATTTTAAGGTGTTGCATAAAATTTGGGCTCCCTCCTTCCTGGCACTTTAAGAGGGACCCTCCAGCAAGAGCAGTCAAACAAATAAGTCTTTAAAAAAATTAATTTTTTTTTTAGCCTGTGTGAAGGAAAAAACAACTAAAGCTGTGATAAAGAGCTGAAGAAATTTTGAGGCTTGACTCATTTGGAAAGTACTTTGCTGCTCAAACAGCTCCACTGCGTCCCTTGTGGTGTGAGGTCTTCTCAAGGAGAACTCAAGACCTGTGGAATGTGTAATTATTCTGAGAGTTACAGGTCTGAAATTACAGACTTAGCATACCCCAAGTGGTGACCTTATCAAATGAAAACAGAAGGAAGTAATTAAACGCTAGGAACAGGATAAAGCAGAGCAATAAAAAGTTTCTACCCCTCTGAGTTTCTTGACACAGCAAGCTCTGATAAAACTCAATAGTGAAAACTCCAGCAGGCAGGTCAGGTGAAATTACCTTTGATGGTAACTGAGATAGTGTTGTTTTCTCCAACCAGGTAACCACAGGGCAGCAGCTCCGGGGTCTCTGCACTGTTGGTGCGCTTGATTTCCCCAATGCTGTAGCCCAGAACACTGTCTGAGTTCAGCCCCAGCTGGCTCACAGGGTCCACGTGGATGATGTACTCCTGGGGTGGAAAAGGGACATGGGAAATCAGCAGCACTGGGGGTTTGTTCTCTGCTGTGACAGTACTTAATACACAAAGTTAAATACAGCTCGGTACCATCAAAACAGGAGAAGTCATGCTCACAGCATTTTGTACCCACTGACCTTAAACAGGCGTCTTACAACCCCATCCAGAACATCCCACTTGGTCTTCCCACTGACTCCAATGCAGCCTATGAGGAAGGTGCGAGGCCTTGAATCCTAAAGGCACAGGAATAAGTCTATCAGACAAGTGTGGTTAATGTAATTAAAATGCTGGCTTCCCTGCCCCCTCCCCTTTTACTTCTAACTAATGGTGCATCCTTAGTACTCTATATGGTGAATTCTGAATGGCATATGGAATCTTTTTCACATGATAAACATTTCCTGTAGTGTTGGAGTCACAAATCTAAGGACTACTCAGGTGGGTATGATGTTAAGTTTAGGGAATTTATTCTTCAATCCATGAACAATTCAAAAATCTCTGAGAGGATTGCAGTTTAGCAAAGAGACAGAAAGACTCTTTGAAATATTCTAGACAGAAAAGTACCTGTCAAGTTCATTCTTCCATGACTTCACAATCAAAGATGTTACATTTGCAAGGTTTATCCTATTTATTTCTAGAAATTTTGCTGTGGGCAAAGAAACCTATATATATAGAAATGATACACGGCTCTATGTAAAAGTAGTAATATAGAAAGAGAGTTTCTATTTATATATTATATTTGATGTATCACAATGTTTTGAATTTTTAAAGCAGATAAAAGAAATCAGAACAAATATAATTTTTCTGGTTTTCTGTAGCTGCACTCACTGTGAAACATTAATTGAAGAGAAAACTAATTTCTATCATAAGATTTGAAATGTTACTAAAACTTGCTCTGATTGCAGTCAATCAGCAGCAGTTTTACTGTTTATCCAGGGCTGTAATAATTAATGCAAAATCAGTATTTGATAGAAAAATCTGCTGAGTCCACTTTATTCTGACCATTCAGATTTTTGTCCAGCCCTCAGGAAGACATGAAGTTTCTGCTTAAGCACACTTTTACAGGTACTCAGAAATGTGAGATAGCAAGGCCATTGCTTGGCAAAGACTGTGTAATACATTCATGCATGTAGTACGTTAAACACACGAGATGGGATGCAACTTTACGATATTTGCAATTTATTTGCTTATTTAGGATTCTTTCATGTACTTGTGGATGGAGAACATCTGAAAGATGTCATTCGAAACAGCGTACTTGTGCCAGAGAGGACAACTTGAACTAGACTGATATGGTATAGATCTCCCAGTTAGGATTTGTCAAGTTCTTCCGTAAGATTGGTGCTTCTGGCATTTTGGTCCCTCTCAGCAGCTCTAAGAAGCTGGAGGTAGCCAAGTGTCTTCTCTATAACTATTTACATACCAATGAACTGTTTTCCTGAGAAAATTCTTGTAAGTCCTTGGCAAACCTGAGTTCCATCACACATTCCAAAGCCACTTTTCAAAGCTGGGGATGAAACACAACTCACTTCCTTCCATTTCATCTCGTCCTGGAAGTTGACGACTATTTTGACGTGCCTGCCTCCCTCTTTCCGGGCAGAGCCATCTCCAGTGTCATCCAACAGCATGTCTGTGGACATGAAACATCAACAGCTTCACAGCTGGAGCTCAATTACAGCAGAGGCTATTCTGGTTTATTGTAGTCAAATACAACATGTCTGGGCTTCACATGCCCCAAGGTAAAACACAAGAACCAGGCTGACTGACTTCCCCGCCATATATCCCTCTTAAAAAGGGAAGGTCATTGAAAATTATTAGCCAGTTACTCTGTATTTTCCTTTCTATGATATATCCCTTGGCAAATGTGCACCATTAAATGGCTTTAAATGTGACTTTTCAGAGCTGAGGTCATAATTGGACACCTCTGACCGAGGGTGTAGCAGACCTACGATGATATTTAAAAGAAGGCTTTGTGCCAGCTCGTGACATATTTCCACTCCTCAGCTGTTAATAATCCTCACGCTTTCATTTTTCCATGGCTAACCAACCCAAGCCTTCCAAGTGCAGGATAAAACCTGCCCCACCACCCTTCTCATTAAACTCACCGAGACTGGTTGACTCCGTGAGGTTCAGGCTGTGCTGAGAGAGACCCACTGAGTGTCTGGGAGAGGAGGAGATGGAAACCTGAGACTGAGCCCTGCTACAGCTGCCATGGTTTTCAGATTTCAGCCGATCGTTCTCTGCTTTTAACTTTTCAATCTCACTCTTGAAAATACAAGACAGATATTAGAAGGCACAGTGAAAACATGACTATAAGATAGCAACAAAAGAAACTTAAGAATAAATAGTAGTTTAGCAGAAATGCCATTTTCATGTTTTAATTAAGGCTTTTAATTATTACAATGTCATTTCTGTGAAACTTTCCAAAGTATCCCAAAATACCTAAATATGTGGAAATTCACTAACACTGAAAAGCAACTACCTTAAGGCAGAGAGCATGGAAGCATTTTGACAGCCAACAAAATGCTGTCCCCATCTTGGGGCTCAAACAGCTGCAGCTGAGGGCAGCAAAGTCAGGTGTTCAAGATGACTTTTAATGAAGGTTTAACACTGGCACAAAGCTAAACACAGCCTTTAGCAAGCACTCAGAAACTTCAGATCTTCACTGTGGGGGTGGCTGGCCACATCAGCACAGGCTGCAGGGAGTGGGGTGGCTGCTCCTCACCTGCATCCTGTTCATGGCCTCGCGCAGCTGGTCCAGCTGGTGGGCAGAGCTGAGGGCTTCCAGGCGAATGTCCGTCAGCTTCATCTCCTTGTCGCGCAGCTCGTTCCGCAGCTGCATCACTGTCTCGGCCTCGCTGTCCGTGCACTCAGAAATGCTGCAGGACACAAACACAGGCTCAATCCTCTCCTCATGGTGCTTCTCCAGGATTTATTGGGAGAAGAGGAATAACACCCTTTTTATTCTGCTTGAAGCAGGTAGCGATTTTGGCTCATTGAATTAGTGATACCATAAATATGGTATTAAACAGGTCATGGAAATTTTGGAGTCTAACAAAAGATGTCTGAGGGTTATTTTTATTTAATCAGCATTTGAAACAGAATAATCTGAAACCACCTACTATTGGATAGTCTTCATTTTTTTTTCACAGTAGTTGCTATAAGGGAAAACTTCTAAAGCCAAAATCTAAATAAATTAAGGGGGTGCAGGCATTTAACAGGAGTTGGTTGGAGATTGATGAGTTCACAGACAGATTTAAAGCTCACCAGGTGTGCACAGCTGGGTTTCCCTGAACTGCTCTGGAGGGCTTTGGAACTCTACACCTATTCAAGCATGATGAATTCCTGCTCACTTTAAAGTACTCATGCCTAAAAAAATTTTGGTGATATTTTTCTTCCCTCTGCCCACAAAAAAAGTTTCTGAGTGAGTAACAACATTTCAGCACATTTTAAATTGTACCTGTATAAAGATCAACCACACAGCTCCATACTTTAAGGGAGATTTTACCTAACATGTCTTTCCCTAAATCAGGTTAATGAGACATGTTTTCCCCACCAAAAAGCCAATAAGCCAAAACACACTAGTTTTACTTGTGCTCTGTTCTTCCCCCAGTTCACATATTTATTCTTTGTTCATGTTTATTCTTTCGGCTTCCATAACAAGGTGAGATGTACTCACACAGCATTTTGGCTAATGACAGATGGGATCATCATCTGACGATTTTCTGGCCTGAGAGTTCTACAGCACATCTTGCTGTAGTCACCAGAAACACAGTGAGTTAGGCTCAAGAGACAGAAGAAGCTTTGAAACAAAAATCATGGGAGATTATCTTCTGCTACTGATATTTCATCATTGCTATGCAGCTGGAAACTATTGCTATTGTTTCCACCTCTCCATGTGAAAACAAGTGGAGGGGAACTACTCAAATGCATTTGTTCTGAAATAAGGCTGGAAGCTCTGCATGACCTCCCAAGGTCAGGAGGCTGTCTGGTAATTACAGGTTTCACAATACTGCCTGATACAACTTTCTGTATTTATATATCCTGCTCAAGTGACAAAGCTACTGATTGAATTGACATAAAGGCGGTTTTACTAAATTTTCCATGCACATTCTAAAATGTGAGTTCAGACTCAAAACAGTGTGGCAAGGGAACTGTTAAACTTTATTTCACAGATGGCCACGGAAAGGACCAGGCACAGGTTGCTGGAGAGCTACAGAAGGAAAGAGGGGTGGATCATCTCCATTCACCAGGCACAAGTAGTTAGATGAGTTCATCTGTATCACTAAACCACAGTGTTTGATTTCCTTTTCTTTATCTGAAATTGTCAATAGAATTGGGAACTTATTATGGCAGATTGATTCAGTATGTGCTGTGTTTAGACAAGAGAAACAAAAATACCAGATTTTACCTGGTTTGTTTAATTAATGGCAAGAGATCCAATTAATTTGGCACCTCAGGGTCACCTTGGTTATAAATATTCTTGATACTCAGAACATTCTGCTGAGAGAGCAACCCAATGAAATATTTACACTTCAGTACTGACACAATGATTTTTGGCTTCCTGGACACTAATGCAAAGGTACTGGGTTGGAAGTCAGCTCATGCATCTTTAAATCTCTGAATACATGAACTCAGCATTTCTGCCCTCTGTCTTTCCTCTACCAATGCAGCAAGTTGTCTTCCATGCCATTTTCTGTCTAAAAATTACAAAAATCACTTACAGGGAATTGGAATGGGAAGCTCTCAGCAGTGGTGTTGAAACAGTGGTGTTATGGTGTGGTAGCTTTGGTGAGGAAGGTAAGGAAGAATCAGTCATCTCCTCAATGTCTGAATGAGAAGATGCTGACTTGGGAGATTTCTTTTTCCCAAAAGCTTGCTTGAAGGAGCTGCGTAACTGGAAAAAACAAGACCACAGCAGCAGGTCCATCATTAAGAGTGAAACCAGGCAAAAAAAGCTGCAGATAAAAACTCTCAACATGCAAATACTCCAGATGCTACAGCCATACTCACATACATAGTAACATAAGTGAAAAATAAAAAAGCCTTTTTTTTTTTTCTATAACTATTTTATCAGATTAATAAGGTCAATAGGAGTGGCTACGGATGCTTCCTATCTTTTAAGAACTATTTGACAGCAAACTCTTTTCAGTGCAACAAGCTTTACAGCGGTGTGGTGACAGCTTGCAGCTGTGCTGGCACAGGGCCCAGCCCTGTTAATGGCACTGGGAGGGTTAGTGGTGTCAATGGTGGGTTAGCTTTGTACCTCTGAGTTTAAAGTAGGTCCTCCTTACCTCATTGACCTGCCAGAAGAAGTGCAAGCAAAAGGAAGTGGGGGAAGGAAAAAAGACATGTTTTAACAGATAAAGCCACTGATAAGGGAAGTTTTGGATCTCTAAGACAAACATGACCAATGATTAACAAAGACACACAGTTACGTTAAAACCAGAACCCTGTATTTTCCAAAACCAGCTGTCTCAAACCATATATGGCCATTTTTTTGCATACCTGAGGAAGACAGCAGATCCAAACTCTCTTAAGTATTTAAATTACATTTTCTCCTTAGCTCAGGCAGAATGCTTTGGCTAAGAGCCAAGTTAATATTGTATTTTTCCTTGCAGGTATTTCACTATGTGAAAAGACTGCAACTTCTCTACCTACCTGTAACTAAAATAACCTTCTGTAATGTGACTGCCATTTTCCAAACAAGAATTAATATTCATGTCATTAAACTGATGTTACCCTAAAGTTACAGTTCAACAGGCAGTGTTCAAGAAGCATTTGGACAATGTTCCTAGACATATGGTTTCACTTTTAGGGAACCCTGAAAGTTAAACCCCCATGGAATCAAGATCTGGACTTCATGATCCTCATGGCTCTCTTTCCACTCAGGATAATCTATGTACACGTTTTAATGCCATTGCAAATTGCGTACTGTACGCAGCTAGACAAAGACTCCTACAATGAGAAATGTAGAAAAATATGATGTTTCAGCTCTCAATGGACAGCTGCATTGCTTCTACACAGAACACAAAGATCTTGGCTGAGAATTTTCTCAGCACTAGTGGAATAAAGAATGTGTGAATCAGATTCAACTCACATATTCTTCTCTGTAATGTTTTAATTTCCAGTCTTCATTTCACAGCAATGATGTACTCTTTTTTAATAACAACATAAAAATACTGTCCTGTTTCTTCTACTTCATGAAAACTTTATTTATCTTTATAATACGGAAATGTTCTCTTAACCTTCTTCAAAAACAGTTATCTGATGAATGAGAAATGTAGGCTGATTTAGGACCGTATCTCCACTAAGTTAGAATAACAAAGAATAGAAGCTAAACAAGAATTTTAAAAAGTGTTTATTTTAACTAAGGCTTAATGACTACAAAAGTTTTGTGTCACAAACTAAGGGTTGCTAGAAGTTACAGCAATTTACTTTGTCTGTATACTGACGTACAGCACAAGAAGGATTTGGACATGTTGTTTCCATTCAACCAATTATTTAAGGGTCAAAGTGGAAATGCTTCTTTTGTGAAGCAGCTGGCAATACCAAGAAATACCAAAATGAAACCTCTGAGATAAGAGAGAAATAAAAAAAGAACTTGTTCAGGAACCTCTTTCTTACAGTTCAGGACTTTCATCAACATTTCTGAAAGGATATTATGCAAATACCAATGAAGCTTTTACCAGCTCTAACCACATTTTGCATCTCTACAGATTTATCTATACACCCAAGAGCTCCAGGGAGATTTAAATTCAGTGGGAAGAAAGGTGGATTGTTTTACTGGCTACAATAAAGGGTCTAGGGACTTCAGTCCAAACTACAACCAGACTAGGTCACTAAGGCAGTTATGGTCTAATTGCAAATGGAATTGAAAATAATATACCTTTCCTCCAGTACACGGTACCTTGTACATAGTACGTGATGAGCAAAGAGGGAAAAACGGGAAATGACCAGGTAAGTATTGCAAAAACTCGCAAAAGAAATGTCCGTCACGAAAAATTTTAAAGATCAGTGCTTTTTTTTATATTATGCCTAGAACTCCAACTTAATGCTGGACAAAGAGTTCTTAAAGTGTTTAATATGTTCATTTATAAGAAAGCCCTATGAGATTAAAAAAACCCACAAGAATGATCTTCTCTTATGAGTTTATTTTACTTTAATGACAGATACCACATTTCCCTTAAAGGGCTGGACACCCCTTTAGCCAGAACTGACCTTTGAAAGCTATTTCTAATTTCAGACTGGCCTTTTAGCTGTCAAGCTAAAATTCAATCCTATGCAGAGTCAACACAAGGATATACATCACTTACAACTCAATTAAGCCTTCCCAGGAGAGTTTACCCATGATTTAAGCAGTGCACAGTCCTTGTGCTGACCTGCTGCACAAGGCACAAAGGAGCAGCTGGGTGGATTTCACCGTGCATGTCCTGACAATTTCACATAAACCTCACACAGTCTGCTAAAACAACACTCACCCAGTTCTTCCTCTTCTTTTTCTTGGAGTCACTCTCGATGTTGCTACCCACACTGGAGTGGCTGGTGGCACTGTTAATGCTGGAGACACTGTCTGAGGAGTGCTGCCTCCGGATGCGCAGGTCCGTGGGCTGAGCAGCTCCAGGACCTGCATATGAACGAAGGAAGTGTCAAAATTATCTAGGAAATTTGATGAACGGTATTAATCATGCAACCCTGAAGAAACATTTAGGGAAACCAGCACTCAGACAATCACTTATTCCAGTGGATGTATTGCGTATTTCAAATCCTTGTTTCCTGTGACGAGATTAAAATCTGAGACGCTTCCCTTTAGCAATTTACCCCAGTGTAAATTACTGGGTTACTCTTGTCTCTGGGCAACTCTGATGGTTACATCAGCTATTACCCAGAGGACTGAAGTCTCACGGGAGAGCTCTGGAGTCTCTGTATGTGGTGCTTGTCTCTCACCTTTGCAGTTGAGCTCAGGTGTGTTGATGACTCCATTGATGGCAGCCTGAGCAGCAGCATTTTGTTTCTTCAGGAGCTCAATCGTCTTCCTTAACTCGTTCAGTTCCGAGTCCTTGAATAACGGAAAAAAAAAAACATATCATGGGAGAGGAACTCTAAAGAAGCTGCTTTTCCATCTAAATTTTGGTAGTTCACAGTGATTTTATGGAATATATATGTACAAGGAGGTGAAAATGAGGTTTGGGATACCTGGGGAAGCACATCCTCAACTGGGTGCAAAACAGCTTGGGTATTAGGACACAAAAAAATGCATGTATTCTGTAATACAGAAATAATGTCTATTCAAGTATACTGTCCAAAACCACAATGCTGCCAGTCTTGTAAGTATTCTTCTTGGTGTTTCTTTCAAACATGCCCATGTGTGGATGCATTGGGATGAAATATATTAGAGAAATATGCAATACTGAAGACTTGTGTCCAAAGCAATAATTGATAGGAATAACCTGATCAGTTGCCACAAAATCCCAGTGCAGGAATAACCTGATCAGTTGCCACAAAATCCCAGTGCAGAAAATGAATGTTTTATACAAATTATTTATTACATTTTACGCTGTCACCACAAATGAGGGAGCTAAGGCAAATTGTGTATGTGACATTTTCCCCCACACAACTACAGAAGGAGCATGGGCAACAATGCTGGAAACAGAAATTAAGACTTCCCAAATCCTTTTGAAGCTTGCCTTTTGTTCTGCTGTCATGGTCAGGCTCTGAAGTCGGATCGTCATGTTCCCCAGGCTCTGCTCAAACGCTGCCACCAGGTGAGCCTGAAATCAAACCACACAGGAGGAGTCTGTTCTCCTTCTCCCAAAAAAAATATTTCTGCAGGTATTTAATCAGTCCACCCAGTGCATGGCATTGGTTATTGTGTAAATATTACAGAGAAAGCAACAGTGTTTAGAAAAGGTCAAATGAGTAGAGCACACATTATGGAAATGCTTGCCAACAATAAAACCTAAATCAAGTTTTTCTATAGAGAAGAGTCAGGCAGAAACTTCCCTCCAACATGTGGATAATTAAGGCAAAAAGATACTGGCAGTCCTGGGGTAGAGGTTCTCACTGTTTATCCCACCAGGAGAGCAGATGCTTTGCCAGCTGATACACCTGCATCTAACTCAAAGGCCTTTCCAATATTTGAGCGTACCTTGCTTCCAACCAAGGTCAGCTTGCTACATATCACCCAAAATTCTTGCTGCTTGGCCAATTATCCTTTTTTCTTTTCCCAAGGAAAGAAAAAAATGATTGATTTTTCTGTGCTTCTTAAGAGAAGAATGCCAAAACTTTTTCCCAGGAAGCATGGAGAATGCAGTGTCCATTACATGAAAGACCTCAGCTAGGAATTAAAAATGACTGAGAAGTAAAAGGAAGGAAAAGCAGATTGAGAAGATGGAAAAGAATGTCAGAAACTATTTCTAGAGCCATGACATGGCATTGTTTTACAGGTATTCATATACATGTGGACACATAACTGATCACAGGTATATATCAATAAATATTTGTCTCATTAGCCATAATAATCTAGACTAGCCATAGGAAAAAAAAAAAAAGCTTTATTTATCTATTAAAAATAATTCTATATGCACAATGCCAAGTAAAACCATGAAATCTTTCCAAGCAGAAAAGGACGTTTTCTCACCTAAAAAAATACAGAATAGCAAAACCTTTCACAGAGGTATTCCAGATTCATTCAGCAGCAGCACACAGCTGACTTATCCTAAATAACTGTTCTCACATTCACAAAGAAAACAAACATGAGCAGTGCAATAACATGAGGATGTGCAGCTCTCATTCCCATCAGCCCCTATGAAAATAAGCAGAGCTGAGACTGTGAGGAAATGGCAAAAAGTATTTAAAAACCTAACTCTACACATGTAGGAAAATCTAAATATTTATTTTAAAAACATAGAGTGCACAGCTTCTGTTGGGGAGGATGAACAGTGAATAACAAAGCTGATATTCAGGGATGCTCAGCAACACTTTTCAAAAGCAAAAAATAAATGGGCAAGTAGGACTACGTGAATTAGTAACAGGATACAAACCCTTAATGCTTTGACCTGAGCCTTAAAAACCAGTTGCTCTTTTAAAACCGGATCTTGCAATTATTCCTGTCTCAAAATTGTTCAGTGAGCTATGGAAAATATTTTATCTTCACTTTCCATAGCTGGAGCAAAATGTTTTCAAATTCATGCCCTTGACGACTTGAGAAGCATCAACAACTGCAGTGTCTATGCAAGGAAATTCAGGAAAAAATTGTAAATTGAGGAGATTAATTTGAATTGTCTAGGTTTGAATTGCCTTTTAATAAAGGAATTATATCTAAAGGAAATGTCCAAGGGTCTTAACTAACAGCATTTATTAATCTCAACTTTTTTGAGAACACGCCTTGCCTTTTACATGGAAAAAGGGCATGTTCTCTGGGAAGAGGTGGCTAGAGACTGAAATTTAATACTAGGACAGTTCTAACAACATCTCTGTTGCCAATTTATGGACAAATCAGGGGCAGGCTCAAGTCTAAGAAGTTTAAATAGCATGAATAAAACACTGCAAAATTTTAGTAAAGTGAACTAAGCAAAAAATGGAATATTATCAAAATAAAAAATGATATGCTAACCTTTTTCTTTTTTTGAGGAAAGTCCACAAGAAAAACCCACCAAAAACCAAATTACCCCATTCCAAACAAAAACATATAGGAGTGTATATTCAAAACTGTTCTCCACAAAGAGAGTGGTAGTAACCACACAGAAATTCTTGAGCAGATGACGAGCAGCTGGGCCAGGCAGTGAGCAGCCTGTTCTGAGCACCAACTCAGTGACCCTCAACTGTGGGAAGGAGAATTCAATAAAGCCAAGGCAGAGCCAAATGAGCTGCTCAGCTGACAAGTTCTTTGTTTGAAGGACACAAGCTGGGTTATTTAACAACATCATTAAAAACCTATGCAAGAGAATCTGGTCCTGCTTTTCCACAAGTAAAAGAAGCTTCTGGGTGAAAACCAACTTGTGTATCCATCCCCCTTCGTATCTGAACGGCAAATCTAAGATTTAACTTTTGAAAGATGTTTAAACTGTTTTCTTTTCCTCTTGGGACAGTGATTAAGTGGTTTCAGGCAGCCAAAGCCCTTTTACTTGACTTCTCTGTTATAACTGTATTGTTGGTTCTCCGGCCCCATTTTCAAGCTGGATGAAGCACTGTGATGCCTGCAGTGGACAGCACAGATTTCCCCTTGAACCTTTCCTGTGATACTGCTCAGGTGAAACCTGTCCTTTCCTGTCCCCAGCTTTGCATTCCCCGTATTCCGAGAGCTGATGGACAGGAATGTCCCCTTCCAGCAGCATATGTTTTGATGTTTATTCATTCCCATAAACCAGGATGTCAGTATGATCTGATCTGCTGACTACTCATCTGCAGCTTATTTACTCTAGAATTGCTTATTTTCCTTGCAAACTTCTGTGTTGCAGATTCCTGCTATCTGTAGCACAGAACACACAAATAAACTTGCTCAAGGTCATAGAGTATTGCCTCAACACCTCCTGGACTCCAAGTATTTTTTTTTCACTGAGTGTCTTAAATTACTTATCCCTCAAATTCCTGAAAGAAACAAGCAGAAGCATTGTCTATATTGACAAAAAGTCAGGTGTCTCCATTCTTCAGGTTTAATTTTAAATTATTTTCCAGAGCCCCTTATACTAGTATTATCTATCATGCCATTAACCTACATCTTTATGCAACAGAAAAACATAATGCGTTTCGGTCCAAGTTTCTATTAACTTTTATTCCTACCAATTATAATCTTTATCTGTATCTCATCCCACCCAAATGTCAAAGCAAGACATTATTCATAAAGAAAGATCCTGTCCTCAATGATTTTCTCAATCACTGGCTTACATATGTACAAAGCTAAATTAGTATTATACTCAGTTTTTAAAGGAAGGTGTAAGGTAATTTAGTAGGGCAGAGGATGCTATTTCTGGACATGTCCCATACACACATGCAGTTATTTCTTTAAACACATCAGTAATACAAACTGAATGTTATACATATAAAATCTTTTTGTCACTTAAAAAAAACTGGGTGGTAATTGTTGCATTAATTGCATTCCAGGTTAATGTTTGCTCTCAGAGTTGTACTCACATTAGCAGTCAGCTGAGTTGTCAGAGCTGACACTTTTTCTTGGGATGCATCCAATTCTCTCCGCAGCTTGCGAATCTGTGGGTTTTAAGAGAGTGCTTTAGTGCATCTTAACAAGGAGAAATAAAACAGCAAGACACACAATGCAGAGTGTCATTTCTGCTTGTCAAAGAGGATGTGCTCTTACCTCTGACTGGCACTTCTCTTCAGGCTGTAAAATAAAAGTAGGTATGTGAAGATATTACAGCATAACCAGCTGACAAATTTATGCAAATTATCTTTTTGTATTTCAAAAAGTTTAATGTGAATTTCTTATTTTGGATTCCCACATCCATATTCAGTCTAATTTAATGTCCTAATTTATTTACCCTTAAGGAAAAGGGAAATAGGCTGCTGGAGTTACTTCCTTCTGCAGGAAGGAATTTGGGCTCCACTTCCCAGCCTGCTGACCAGCACACCTCTGATCTCAATCACAGAAGCATGAAGAAGTCCTAGCTCTGTCCATAAGGGACTGCATGAGGTCCTGAAGAACCAGGACTGCCACAGAACTTGGCTGATCCTAGGCAATTCCCTTCATCCCACGCTCAGCTCTCCATGGGAGGGAGGTCACATTTTTGCATTCCAAAGTTAAGGGGAAAAAATTTAACATTTCCTCCCACTTGGGTGCTGCCTAGGCACTGTGGCAATAAAAAAGTGAGGACACACTGCTAGCCAGTTGTAAGGATGCCAAGTGGATGTACTGACCATCCACTGTGGTCAGCATGATGGAATTGTGGCTACTATGGCCTGTTTCTAACCACAGTTATCAGCTAAGGAGAAGTATGGAGTAGGAAGTCACACACCCCACTGTTTCTAAGTAGACATGCCCACTACCAGCCACAAGGAAAATTTGACCCATCCAAACACACTATTGGGGCCAATTGTGCAGCAAGCACAGGAACCTGAAGCTCTGAGTGCTCCCCTGTATTTTCAAACTCCAGTAAGCCTTATTTTAGGATCAGATAACCAAAATGAATACATGCCTGTGGAGAAAATGTTACTGGCACAGCAAATAAATGGCCCTTTTTTAGAATTACTAATATCTGTGCATTAAAACGTGGGCTTAAACCTCTTTGTAGTAAATCATTAATATAAGGATGGGATGACTTTATTCAGCAAATTTTGGGATGCTGTAAGTAATGAAGCTCAAATCTCCTCACAGTTACTGAGGTGCTTTGTAGCAAAACCTACTTGGCCCAGCATAAAATACAGACTCAAAAAATCAATGGCTGCTTTTAGGCCTTTGAAGTCTGTGTTTAATGAGGATACTGCTAAATATCCACAGGTATCTTCAAGAACATAAACATTCCTTTCCTAGCTAGCATTCAGAATACAGTCAAATGAAAAGTGCTTTTTTCCTGCCCCTTGAATGGCAAAACTAGCAGAGAAAGACCAGTCAATTCAATAATTTTGATGAATAAATAAACTCTTCATTTCATACTCACTGTGGAATAAATAGATGATGTACTGGACACTAAAGAGAGAGAAGAACCATGCACTAAAGGAAAGAAAATAAACACAATGAATATAAGTGCACTAACCACTGAGTGGAATCATCCACCGATCTGCTGAAGAAATACTTGCACAAATTTCATCATCCATCATAAACTTAACTATATTATTGCACCAATAATGTACAGTTTGAAGCATGCATTGCCAGTTTGATACGATCCATAACCTTGGATTTGGTAAAGCTGTTTTAAAGCTCTCATAATACTTGTTTGTTTGGGAAAATTAGATGTGGACAAGAAAGTTTAAAAAAATTCTGATGATGATCTGTTCAAAGATAAATATTTTTCTGGACAGTTTCTCTTAAAATTCTTGCAAAAGTGCTTACTCAAGATAAAAAAAAAAAAAACAAGAAATGCAAAAGATATTACAAAATTAAATCTAAATATTTAGTCTTTAGTTTTAGGTGAGATTGAGGGATTTTTTTTTTAAGCAGCAGATCGGGAATGTACTGAGGCAACCACAACACCCAGCTCCAGTGTGCAACCAGATGCTCCAGGAGAAGATGTGGAAGACCCAAGATAAAAAAAACATTGTCCAATCTTGAGGCTGTAAATTCTCCTCTAAATGCAGCTGTATCTTCCTTCTGCTTACTTAAGGGAGCTGTATCAGTGCATCAATGAGCCCAATGCTCCCTTTCCCAAAAGGGTTTCTTGGTCTTTCTTTAAAGCAGTGACTTTTTTTTAACAAGACAAAGTTTGTCCTCCCATAAAGAAATTAATAGTGAAAACGTGGCTACAAAACTTCCTGGAAAAGGATTAGTTTTAAGCAATTTTAGCATTTAAATTCAAGAAAGGACATACTTATACACTGATAGCCTAGATGATCTTCAGAGGTCCCTTCCAACCCTAACTATTCTGTGACTCTCAAGGTTGTTACCATCATTCAGGCATCAGGATTTACATATAATTATAACATAATTTCATTCTTTATTACAGTATTGAAAAAAGTACCTGAAGCTATTATTTCTGCTACTGAAACATGCAAAATTACTTTTCCTTTATTTTTGTTTTTAGAAACAAATAGTACTGAACTGAAACTTTCATTCAAAATTCAGGCAACTGAACACAAATCATATGAGATAGCCTAAAATCACTTTTTCTTTCTTCTAAATTCTCCAGAAAAAAAAAAAAGAAAAAAAAAGGTTTAGAAAAGCTGCCATTTTGCTTTAATTACCTACTGCAATTCTACATTTGTAATAAATGGGTTCTGCTTTCCCACTGACATTATATCCTGAGGCAATACTGGAAAGAGAAGTAAACAAGGTCTAAGTTAGCTTCTGAAGGAATTTACGACAATTTAGAAAACCCACAAGAGAGGAAAGAAACCTCACCCCCATTCGCTTTCTCTGGGTAATCATATTTTCAATTAAAATGATCTTTCTAGTCAGCTATTAAGGACTACACTGCATTGAGAACATAAAAATAAGTGGTGTGAGTCAGACCCAGGCTCTGTCTGATGGTGTGCTCCAGCACTGGCTGCAACCACAGCCCATATTTACTGAAAAGAATGAAAAGAGGAGACAGATACACAGTGACTACTCCCCAGGTACATCTTTGCACCTTCTGGGAATCAGCAAAGACGGAAATTCAAGGCGTGGAAACTGCAGTCAGACCATTATTTTGCCTGCTGTGACCTCTCTACCATTAATTCACTTAACTGCTACTGAATTCACTGACACATTTTGTCTGTAATGAAAAATTCTGCTGTGTTCAGAAATGTAATTCTTTGCAGTTGTTTTAGACCTGCTGCTGAATCAGTCAGTAAGTTCCTTGATTGTCGCCACATCACTGTGCTAAGAGAAGGAATGGATAACTAATCTGTTCATAACAAACCAAATTCAATACATGTCCCTTCAGCCATCATTTTCCAAGCTGAAGATTTGTATTTTAACTTTGTATCACAGATGTTCTGTGCTTAAGATCTCCTTCTCACACTTCTTCATTTGCATTTTTCACTTTAAGATTTTCAAGACAGAAAGCCCAAAGTGAGGCAATATTGCACAAGGCCACAGATGGATTCATACAGGGAATATATTATTTTCTGGTCTGCCTCCCTATATTCTTCCTCATTGAATTTTTTTCCTAATAGAGATGTAACCAAAAAAGACCTCTACCCACTGGCCAGAGAGGAAACAGAAACCTTTACCTTGGACTTGGTTACACACATCTTTGAGTTAGCATCAGCTGGAATTTTTAAGATCACATTAGGACTTTAATACAAGAGAGAAGACTCAAAATGAGAAAAAAAGGGAAAAAATAGATAACTCTGGGAATCCTACTCCTACCTTGTGAAACACCACCATCACTGAGAATCACAGATTTATTTAGGCTGGAAAAGACCTCCAAGATCATCCAGTCCAACCACTAATCCAGCACTGCCAAGGCCATCACTAAATCATGTCCGCAAGTGCCACACCAACATGGCTTTTAAATTCCTCCAAGAATGGTGACTCACATGCATCACTTGAATGTGCACATAAGTTCAGATTTCTCATTTCAAGGAGAGCTAAGGAGTTAATATATTTGTGCAATTTCTTTTTCAAGTATCTGCAGATGGCTACTTGAAGGCTATTTAATTAGAAGCCTGAAGGCAGTTTTGCTCTTGATGCAATTCCTGTTTCTTGCAGTCAGCATGCATCTGCATGCAGTCTACAAACCCAAATTGTTCTGGAGTTATTTTTTTAAAGCACTGTAATTGCACAGGCAAGCATGTATCATTTTTAATGCTAGCAAAGAAAGGCTCTAGCCATGATCATCTGCCCAGAGAGCAGAAAGAACAACTGGTATTGCAGTCAGAAGCACAAAAAGGAATAAAAATTTATACACCGACGATAATGAATTTAATGTTTTTTCTCTTGGAGGCTGAAGAGTCAGGGTGGAGCCAGAGGTAGCCCAGCTCCTGGGGAAGACTGTTGGCTGGGGGAGAGAGGAAACTGGAGAGCCAAGAGACCACTCAATCTTTGTGCTGCCTTTTTTCCCTGTGAAGTTCTGGTGAGTTTGGAGGCCGTTCTTGCTGGCACCTCCCCAGCCCTGAACCCTGTCTGTCACAAGAGTAATGTACTACAAGGCTGACCAACCTCCCCACCTACATGCTGTGCTGTGAGAGGACACGACTGTACTTCACACCCAGAGACAAGAAAAGGCTTTAAAGAATAAATCCTGGCCCTGCTGAAGTTAATGAGAAACAAATGTCCTGTAATCTTATGTGCTAGGAAATAATTAAGAAGTAGGTTGGTAAGCTTTAAGACCTTCATTGACATTGCTTCATTGACACTGGATGATTCTATGAAATCAATTTGTTCATTAACCACAAACTTAAATTTCTATAATATTTTTAAATCTTTTCTCTCAAGGTGAAGGCAAATCTCTGCTATATTCAAAAACAATCACTTAGACCTTGTGATTCTCTGAGAAATAAGCAGGAGCTAATAAGAAGACTCTTGCCTTCTCTACAGACAGGGAAGTGATAGAATACATTTCTCCTGAAGACAAAAACACAGAGACTACACCTAAACATTCAATCCATCTGGTAAAATATTATTATCATTTTAGGTGTGAAAAACTGAGGAAAGATACTTCCTCAGATAAAAAAGCAGTATTTTCCCACCACTTTCAAGTCCATAACTTAGTGGATATCTCTTGGACTTAATTTTTATTACTTTTTTCAAATGAATAAAAAGCGTTTAATAGAAGATTTCACCTAAATCTTTTCAAATTTTCCTTTTCTTCTTTTTTTTTAATGTTTTGTCATCAAACACGCAATATTTATTAAATATTTACCCAAACTAGCCCCTCTGCTGGCCAAGAATTTCTGAACTACAAGAGAGAGTTTAACCTTCAGTGTGCCAAAATGGATTTGCTGCAATCTTACGCACAGTTAAAAGTCTAAGGCTACAATTTTTTTGAAGGAGGTTTCAATAAAACCCACGTAAATTTTGCTGCTGTAGGTCTTTCGATAAATCACTGAAGTGTAACACAGATGCAGTGATTCAAATTCCTTCACAGATTATATTAAGGGACAATTCAGTAAGAGCACGACTTTATCACAGTATGACACTTGACTGACTGAGTATCTGGCAGTCTTTGACTGTGATCATTCAGCTTTCTGAGAGCAAATGAAGGCTACTTTCTGCAATGACGCAGCTTTTAACCCTACAGCATTATTCCAATAATTTTTAACCCCTAAAGAAAATTCTCAGCCACGGACCTCTAAAATACAATTCAATGTACTGAGGTTAGATTGACTAAATTCAATAACCAATTAATTAATTAATCTTTCCAGAGACATATCCATTACATATTTTCTACCTCTTCCAATGGCAAAAAAAGGTGATGGGATAACCAGAATCTCCACAAAGGCACTTTGTGGCTCTCAAAGGCTTCTGCAAGCACTGAAGTGTGGCTCCCATGCATGCCTGGTTCTTGGGGAGCAACAACCATGGGGCACTGGAATTAACAGTGCTGAGTAAGTGCAGGCCTTCAGCAGAGGAAAGAGCCATCAAAGGCTAGGCTGTGAAGTACAATCAAGCTCCCAACCCTTGCCAGAAAAGAGATTTAAGACTCAAAGAGTTAATGCTGACATAGTTTTCTACGAACCACTCCATGCTTGACTTTTCAAAGTAAAATGTTTGAGGATTTTAATGTGTGCTCACAGCCACTCCTGCTACAGCCATAAGGATGCCTGATCAGGAGCAAACAAACTAAATACTCATTTATAGGTAAATGCTTTTTCTTACTATATTTACATGGGTTCTTTTTATCAGGTGTGGTTACAGATTTGAAAAGATAATGAAGTACTAAAAAGACTAGCCTACATGTTTCAAAGAACTACTCAATTCCTTTCTTTAGAAAATCTGTTGTATCAAGTCAGGACAATAAGCAGAAATAAAAAGCAAAGACAATTTGAGTACAGATTAAACACTGGAAAACTACTGGGATAGAAACAGTCCAACTGATATCACTTATCTATACTGCAAGCAGAACTGTGGAGGTGCAGAATACCCCTACTGAAGAAACACTAATGTGCTGACTCTAAGCGTGAATTGGTCGTTCTGAGAGCACGAAAAATGAAGCACAGAATATGTTTAAGCCATTTCTTGAACAGTCGAGGTCTAGGTAAAACACTTATTTCCTGTGTCTGACCAAAACAATCACTGAATAAACATCATCATTCTCTCTGGTGACCAGTGACAGGACCCGAGGGAATGGCTTGAAGTTGTGCCAGGGGTGGTTTAGGTTGGATATCAGGAAAAGGCTCTTCACCTAGAGGGTGCCTGGGCACTGGAGCAGGC
Organism: Phainopepla nitens; assembly: GCA_013400175.1. Lineage (NCBI taxonomy): Eukaryota > Metazoa > Chordata > Aves > Passeriformes > Bombycillidae > Phainopepla > Phainopepla nitens. The sequence goes on from VXBQ01005193.1 coordinate 360,342, forward strand.
TCCCCAGGGCAGTAGTCACAGCAGCAAGGCTGGCAGAGTTTAAGGAGCGTTTGGACAATGCTCTCGGGCACATGGGGTGCTTGTTGGGGTGTCCTGGGGAGGGCTAGGAGTTGGATTTGATGATCCTCGTGCGAGGATCATTACTCTGATTCCAACACTCTAATTCTACGATCAGAACAACCATGACCAGGACTGCAGCTTTACCTAACACCGAGGGCTCCAAACTGAGAAAGCTGTGTTTGAACCAACGAGTTCCCACACAAACACCACCCTCGAAGCATCCCCGGCACCGCGGGACCTTACTGACCCTCCTCGAAGCCATCCCGGAAGGAGCCGGAGCGGCTCATGGTGCGGCTCTTCTCGTCCAGGGACATGGAGCTGTTGCGGAGGCGCGTGTCACCGTAGGGGTCACAGGGCCCATCCGCGTTGGACAGGCTGTGTGTGCGCAGCATGCTGGGGTTGGACAGGCTCATCTGCGCTGCGCTCGTGGGGCTCGCTGCAAAGCCAGCAACAAACACGCCGTCACTGCTGTGACCGCCGAGCTTCCTGCTCGTTTCTTTGTGCAGCTATCTGCAAACTTTTTCCCCCCCCTACTTTAAGGCACAAGTTTTTGATATCATCTTCTCCAGACTCCACTGTTTTTCAAGTAAGGGGTGTGCAAACTAGGCGAATGAATGTGAAAACTCAGGTAAAATAAGGTCATTTTAAACAGTGGGTGATATGTCCATACTTCCACAAGCAAGCTCAGTGACCTCACTAACACCTCCCAGGCATGAATTAATTAATCCCTCCTTTAATTTGGAATGTTCTTCCACAAAAATTGTAGTATTTTGTCTATATAGAGCAGGACTTACCTTCTTCAAGGCCTTCAAGTTCTAAGAAAATGACATTTTTCTATCTATTTTAGTTACAAATGTAAAGAGTTTCAGTTTCCTAATAGCTGTATATTTCAGAACTTTTTTCCACTATGATGTCCTGAGAACTGTAAAATATTAATTTTGTCTTAAAAGCCAATATTCTCCCAGCCAGCATTTAGAGTACAAAAGTACTCCCATCTCACATTTCTCAAAAGAACTTTTGTGCTAAAGTTATGCCTGCTATTTACTAAGAATTAGTTGATTTGTGGGTAAAAAAAGAGAACAAAATCATTGCTCATCTAGGCAGGTTCCTCTTGGTGTGCTGTTATTGCCTGTTTCTATACAGACCATCAAATGATACAGACTACTGTAGAAGACAGGATAATTCAGTTTACACGTGCTTGACTTTCATACATTTGCTCTTGAATTAAATCCAAATGACCCCTCTTAACTCAAATATCTCTAAGCTCTTATCTTAAGAACACAGAAAAATATATTTTCTTTTCTTTTTTGTATTCATTGCTGTTTGTGGCCAAGTAACTTTTGAAGCTAGTAGAAATATTCTCCAACACACTACATAAAGATTTAAGTTTCTGGGTCTATGACAACACTATTCGGTTATTTTTTTTTAATTTAATGAACTTTCCTGACAGTTTGCTAGCTGTTGGAAATATAGTCACGCTGTGTGTATATTCAGCTGAAATTTTGATAAGTGTCAGTTTGTTTAAAGCCACTTACTGAATATGTTTCTTTCCAGAACATTCAAAGAAAGGCTCTAGAACGTCATTACTGCAAAAACTACACTAGAAATAAGTGACTGTGCAATCTACTCCAAATTCACACAAGAAGATCACAAGTACAAGCTTAACTATTTTGCACATAATTATTATGGATAAATTAGTTATTATATAGAAGTTATCATAAACAGTATCTTTATTTTAAATACTACTACTAATTATAATGGAGGGGTTTCAGAAAGTCATAAACAGGCATTTTCTTTCCAAGTGTCACTTTTAGATAAAATTTACAAACCTGAAGAAACTGCAAAGCAACTAAGTAATATTTAACCAGCCCACCAGTGATGAGCATCACTATCACTTTAAATCAGGTTATTTCAACTGCTGATACGGTCAACTAAAACCTGCAATGCTTCATGGATCCTGCCAATCAGCTTTTATAGTGTCCTTCATTTAAAATATATTTATCAATGAAATTAAGTGAAGGAATGGCCGTTTTTCTGACTTGAAACTCTCCTGCCTTTTATATACTGCTCGACTGAGCTTTCTGCTATTTTCCAAAAGCCACTTGAAAAAGACAAAAATAAAATACCTAACTGATGAGACTGGCACACACAGTAAGTAAAATGCTTGGATTTTAGAGAATTATTACTGTACAGCAGGTAACATCTCACATCTCTAAGCACCCTAACATGTGATATTAAGCAACAGATCGACCGATCATTTTCTAAAGCTCACAATTTATATTAAGGAAACTGATTACTCCCGGAGAAGCAGTTTCAAAGTTACTGCAAGTATGGCACCTTTGGGCATATGAGATAATGATGCTAATTAGTCACGCTCATTTCAATGAAAGTGCTTCCTCAGGTTCAATGTGGGCCTTGGAGCTGCTGAAAGAAAATGATCTTGTGTAATATGCTGCTTTCAGGACATACAATGCATTGCCGTGATTATTCAAACAGATAATTATTCACCAAGCTGTGAGAAGTTAAATCTAGTTCCAGAGGGTGATGTTATGCTGGATCCAGATGAAAATGGAGAATTGGCAGCAGTATCCTGCAGTCCTCCTGCTGAATGGGACCGGAGCCATTCCTTTGCATCCTCTTGACTACGGAGCTGGGAGGATGGAGTATATCTGCAAAAACAGGTTTTTCACTATGAACTTTGATATTTATTTAAATTAAAAAAAAACAAAAAAAACCCAAAAAAACCCAAAAAAAACAACACAACCATGAAATGTCACAAGACGTCGAGTGGGGGAGAGAGGGGGAGAGAGAGATAGAGAGAAAAAAAAATGGAAGAATCCTCATATGAAATTAAAGGTTTAAATAACATAAACCAAATAGAATTCTGAATTAACGAGCTGCTCCAAGCTCTTCCAACATGTTCATTTCACCTCTGTTTGGGGGGAAAAAAACAAACCATAAACTTCTCTCCTCAGGTGTTACCAAACCAGAGTGAACCAAAACTTACAGGTAGAAGTTGTGCAGTGTAGCACTGTAGGATAAAATGTAGTGTGTGCTACATCATATGATTTAAAAATAAAACTGTAACTTGGAAAACCTTCCCCTAAGTTACACCAAAATTCTAACACTATTTAAATATTTTGATGAATCAATAACCTTAGCTAATTTTTTGTGATATTCTAACCAAATTCAAGTCAACAAAGGCATTATCATGATTTTTTTCAACAAGCTGTGACCCAGTATTTCGTATTCCAGAGACATTCATATACAGCCTGTAGAGGTGTATCCCATTTAGCTCAAAACTAACAGCATTAAAACATCATAAAGGAGACTATGTTTAGCCTTTTCTGAAGACAATTAAAACAGCAGAAAAATGGTCTATGCCAACATCAGTGGCAAAACACCCACTGGCTTCAGCTTAAGCTTGATTTATTGTGTATATGTGTGAAAATCCTATTGGGATAGATGTTAAGTGAGCTACGTGACAGGGTACAGGTATCAACAGCCAGAGCATCATGGAAACACTTGTCTGCTGATGGAATTCAGTGTCTGTCTTGGGCTATGCCATCGCCTTTGGACAAATATTTATGAGTTACTAGCTCTCCTTCCAAAAACTTAGAGCCTATTATTCGATGGTATTGTATATTTAATTAATTTTATTCCCTTCAAGTAAATACCCTACAGTAAGATACCACTTATTAAGACTTTTTTAAATCAATGGGAACACTGCAATAATTTAAAAAGTCAAACTGCTTTCAAAAAATACATTCATTTTTCTGCTTATACCTCAACACTTCAGCAGCAGTCCCCGACAATCTGCATCTCTTAAACTTTCCATATAATTCAGTTTCTTTAGAAAGGGGCTTTAAACAGTCATGTTACCTTAACACACTACAGATTTATTTTTATTTTCAGCATTAATACCTATCTCTTCAGCATTCAAAAGTTTAAGTCTTAGAAGAGAGTATTTATTAGAGACATACTTGAGGATCATAGAAACATTAAAACAAATTGCCATTTTAAGAAAGGCTTTTAGTACTCAGCCTCATGGGACAAGGCTGCTGTGAAGAACAAGATGCATAGCACAGAAAAAAATCACAGCTGCAGTTCCAAGGCAGTGATCCCAGAAGCTGCATTAAGCAATTCAGAAGCTGAATTTCCTAAATTGTCAAAGATACCTTCTGCAAATTCTCTAACTTGTAAAGCATTTAATTACGTAGCTAAAAGTAATTCTGGCTAGAATTGCTTGTATCAATGGGAAAAAAATATGTTATAAAAATCACTACTTTACAGATGTACAAAATATGTGAGAAGACAAAAATATGTGAGAAGACAACTGCTCAAAGTTTATTTGATGATTTTTTTTTGTTATTTTCTATGAGAGTAGAGCCCCATAGATTTAGGTATTCTGATGCAAATTTTTTTTTTTTTAATTAGTATGTCCAATTTCATACAGAAAGGTTTGGCATGATCTTGTAAATCTTTTCTATTTATATAAAAACACCAAAGTTTCCCAGGGTTAAAAAACTATCTCAGGTCATTCCATGTAACAGCCACAGAAACAGCAACATTATTGTTTTTAAATCGAGTCCAGGGATGGTTTGAGATGCTTTCCAGCAATTCAGCCAGCAAAAGGCACAGTTCTTGCTCAAGCAGAGATGTCACTGGATGAAAAAAGCATAGTTGTCAATGGCCTCCTTTGAGGATTGAAAGAAAGCAAGAAAGCAAGCAAGGAAGAAAGCAAGCAAGGAAGAAAGCAAGAAAGCAAGCAAGAAAGAAAGCAAGAAAGAAAGAGTTGCCACCTCTTGCAAACTGCGACCATCACCACCAGCCACAACAGAAACACAAAGCAAACTCTAAAGCCACCACAGAAGATGTTAAACCATGTGGAAACACCAATACCTGAGTCCCTTCTTAGGCAAAGTGTTCCTATCAAGATGTGGGTCGCTGCAGAAAAGTTAAAAGAAAAGAACTTCAGAGAAGAACAAAAGAGATGGAATAAGACCAGGACGAAGGACATACAAACATCTGCATCACCTTTTCAGAGGAAAAGGTGCTGGGGCCTCCCTACAGAAACATGCACAGACCTCCTCACCCAGGTGGAGTTTGCACAAACATGCAGCTGGTACCATGACAATGAACCACATCTGTTCACAACTTCATTTCACTGTTTCTCCTACCCACAATGAACAAAAATGGCTCTTTAAACATCAAATAGGTGTTTAAAAATACACTTTTCAGCAGGCTATTGGTAAAACCTGAGGGGAATTTACAAGTCCAAACCACCTTCCCATCATTTCTTTCAGCAAACACCATTCAGGGAATGCACCTAATTACTGTAGAGGTATTGAGCCCAGACTACTTAAATTTCCAAATCTTAGCCTAAATTCCATTAGCAAAGTAAAATGGACCGATCAGTTGCCCAAAACTCAACTATTTCAGTTTATGTTTTTACAACTGATGAGCAGAGCCTGTTGTTTTTAAAGAAAATATCCCTATGCTTAAGTAAATTAATTAAATGACAACCCTTATACCTAAGTTACAAGTATGAGAGTGATTAAAATTACATCAGTGAGCAAAAGTGAGCTGGAATGTTTAGATTTGCGTCATCTTTTCCTAACTTTAGCATTCATTTGTAGAAGGATGCATGTACCCAAGTACTTGGAAAACACTCATGAGCCAAGCTGCAGTAAGAGACTGACAACACTGAATGACACAGGGACTTCCTGACAAAAACGACACGCCAGAAAGGCAGTGGGAAAAGCAGCATGCCAGAGGAATGCTGAAATGCTAGTGAGAGTTAAGGTTTGCAGGGAAAAAAAAAAAAAAAAGACCATTATTTTCAAATTGCTTTTGGCAAAGACATGAAAGGTAGGTTAAAAATACCCTCCCCAAACCAAAGGACATTCTCAGAAACAAGAGCAACACCAAAAACATGCCAACTGTGCTGAATGCCCCTCTCCAGATTGATTTAGGTGGGTAGATGGGTGTTTGCAGGGACTCTCACTGGCATGTCTTTGTGTCAGTTCACACCTGGATGATGAACACAGCAGAGCACTCTACTGAGCACAGTCTGGCACAAAACAATTTGCTTCACTGAGATGGGCAACAAAACCTACAGCCTTGAGCATACTCCTGTCCTGAGACAGCATTACCTGTCCTGTCTTCTGGGTAAAGTATTTCGGCAGAATTTGGGGCTAGCAGCAGGGGAAGAAAGAGGGCTAAAAAGAGCAGTCCAACAAGACAGAAAACAAGAGAAGGAGTATTAGAATGAAAAGATGAGAGAACAAAAAGGAGTTATAATAAAACACAAACAGAACCCCAAACTGTCAGAACATTACATTCAGGTGCAATTTTCTCCATCGAGACCGCCACAAAAATCTTGCTACCTGAACTCATCACTACACATCAGGACATAGCTGATTTCCAGTGCTTGGAAGGGTTCTACTGCCCTCTACAAGGAGTCCCTCAGAGACCACTGCTGAGTTCACCCCAGTGTCAGCTCCGTGTGCCACCAACCCAGTTCTGATGCTGGACTGGAAAAGCTCTGTTCCCTCCTCCCTGCTCAGCTTCCTCCCAGGTCCTATCCTGTGTCCACACAGGTACCAGTGAATCTCATAGTACACAGAGCTGGGGAACTGATCAGTCTGAAATACAATTCAGCTGATTGTTTTTCACTGGACCAGCTTCTAGTGGGATTCACTGAATATTCCCATGAATATTTGTACTGAAATATTGTATGGAGCAATTGGAGATGGGAGAAGGCAGCAGGGAGAGAATGAGAAGGGATTAAATGACTACGGAGATGGGGACTTGTGTTTTCAGCATCACCTCCAGTTTGAAAGTCATCAAATTCTATAATCAAAAAGTTTAACAGGAAATGGTTGACTTTTCAAATAAAAATTGGAGTTTTTTAAAAAATATCACTATCAGCTCAATTAACAACAGACCTTTGGAACGATAACCTACGATGCAAAATTCAAATATTAGGTACCATCTGGAAACAAAAAACCAGTTGTCACATTGGCTGTTACAGCAAAATAAAAACCTCATCTGAACCAATCCTCCTGCTCCTGGAATAACTTATCTGTATGTTCTAGTCCTAGAGTTATCTGCATTATCTGGTAAGGGGCATTACTTGATCAATATCTGCAGCATTGGCTACTGCTGCCAGGGCTTCATTCCCACTTGAGATATAAACATATGGAAACAAGAGAAAAACCCACTAACCTTTCAGAAAACGTAGTCTTAACACTGTTGGTTCGGACGAAGGGAGTCAGAGAATCATCCTTGGAGGCTGGAATCAAGCCACTGGAGGAGTTATGGCTCAGCCCACCTCCACTGCTCAGGGAGATGTCTATGGATTCGCAGCTGGTGTGAAGGCTGCTGACAGACTGGTATCCAATGCCATCCTTGCTAACTGCAGAAGAGCTACTGGCGTTGGTACCCCATGTCAAACTGTTGGAAGGAGCTGAGTGTGCAGAACTGGGGCTGGAAGCCAGTGGAGACTGGTTGAGATCTGTGTTTTTACCATAGAGGGGACTGCTGCCCCCACTGCTCAGCACACCACTGCCAGAGGGGGAGTCAAGGTTACCCTGCTGGCTCATGGTAGCGTGAGGGTTGGAGATGATTACTGAGTTTTTCATATTTTCAGCTGTTGTGATAGGAACTTGTTTACTAGGCTTGCCACCAAAAAGTCTGTAAAAAAGAAGAGAGCATGAAAAATACATAAAATATAACAGTAAACACAAGGATATCTTATATCTAGACCATATATATCATCTTAGCTTCAGAAAATCAGAATTGAGTACACAATCCTAGATTGTACATAGGCAACTGTACACTTATAATCTCCTTGTGTTCACTGACTCATTCAATAAAGCCCAGAGGCAATTACAACAGCTTCAAATTTATCCCAGGTGTGTCATCTTTGAATCAGCAACCAATGCTTTCACAAAGTTAAAATACAGCTTCACAGAACTAAGATACAATCATATAATCTTCTGCTCCTTAAGGAAAAAGGACACCAGAGAAACAATCTGATGTATGGAATACTAGAGATTGAAAGCTTACTAACCAGGTAAATTCTGCACAAATCACCAAATGCTCTGCACAGAAGCAGCTTTTGCTGGGATGCAACAAAGTACTCACACCAAATGTAGGCTTGTTTCATTCCACGAGACAAGCTGGCTGGAAACTGTATTTTTTAGTGGAGAATGTGATGTTACTTGCTTTTTGGCACCTGGAGCTGGCTGGTAAGAAACTAAGTTTTTTACAGGGAGGGAGGGGATGGAAGAGGCTGATCTCTCTTCCATCACTGTTGCCTGTGATGCAGCTGCACTGCCAAGGAAGCAAACACCTCAGTTCCCTCATAAACAGTCAATGGGAAACTTCTCAGAAGCGCCTGAGTGCCTTAGTAGTAATCACGCTTTGGACTAAATTATCAATCTTTCCAAAACTAATCTTCAAAATTAGGAGGGAAGCATACCTTCCACTCCAGCTTCAAACATCCACCCCAAAACATTGTTTTTATTTCTGCCACTTGGCTCCTGTAGCTACCTTTGGAACCTTAGTTTTTCTCACATGTACCTGTACGGATTTGCTTTTTTATCATTCACTGTGGAGTCCTGTGGGTGAAACCTTTCAGAATAGAGAACTACAGCACTTCCATACAAGCGTTCCTAAAGACTTAGGGGTGGACGTGCACCAGGCAGAACTTTCTCTGCTTTGGAGTATGCCCAGGTTGTTGGACACATGGACGCTAAGTCACCTTGTCCATCACTTTCCAGAAACACAGGCTGCGTTAGAGCTGGGCACCTGCAGCACACCTGGAGCAAGCTCAGTGCTGCCCAGCAGCAGTGCCCACACTGCACAGGTGCTTCCTGCAGCTCCAGTGCCTGGAACACACCTGAGCTGGGCAGCTGCTGCTGCACACTTGCCACAAGGCACCCAGACAACACTTCCAAACTGAGAGAGCAGGCTTAGACCATACATAAGAAAGAAATTCTTCCCTGTGAGTGTGGTGAGGCCCTGGCACAGGTTTCCCAGGGAAGCTGTGGCTGCCCCATCCCTGGAAGTGTTCAAGACCAAGCTGGGTGGGACTTTGAACAAGCTGGGATAGTGGAAGATGTCTCTGCCCATGGTAGGGGAGTCTGAATAAGATGATCTTCAAGGTCCCTTCCAACCCAAACCAGTCCACAACTCCACAGCCTTCAGCAGCTATAGCAGCTTAGAGTATTCCCTAAGGTATTCCTGTGCCAGAGCTCTTCAGGTGCCCTGTGGAAACCACCCTTAAAGAAAGGATCCCCGAGCTTAACAAAACCCAAACACCCACACAAAAATTTTATGAGCTGCTTTTAAGCTACTCCCTGTTTATGACAACCTGGAAGTTACATATATTTGCAAACTCATAGGTAATGTACCATAACAAAGGTATGGATCCTAATTCACTGTGTAGCACCCAAAAAAATTACAAGGCCAAGAGGAAATATGCAAAAACAATGTCTGCAACTAAACTGACTATGAAAATCAAGCTCAGAATCTTCTTTACTGTCATCCTAGAAATCAGTAATAAGCAGACGGGACCCAATTCAACTCTGACGCTTTCAGCACATGACAACTTTGACAGACTAGTGAAAATTCAAGTGTGAAATTGTAAATCAAATGAGGGAATAGTTAAATTGAGCCTCACTGTCTGCTCTTTGAAGTCTCATGTATTTCTAATGCAGCATTTCAATTACACTGCCAGCAATGTACCTTTTTAGTAATAAAAAACTCCCAATCACATTCCTATCAATGTGCCTGAGGCACACTGAAATCACTGAAAATCTGAAATTCTCATTGCGTATCCTACAGAAGCGAAAGGCCTGCTGGAGTTTTTAAGTAGCCATGGATGAAAATTACATGTTGCAAAGTACATGGCTTATTTATTGTTAACCAGGTACAAAATAAAGAATCTTCAATTATCCTCACACAGACTCTTCAAATAAAATCATCCATCGAAAAACAGTTTACAGCATCAGCCTAAGCTGCCATCACAGCCATTATGCTTGCACTAGTGCTTCAGATGGAATGTGGCTTTCTCACATCACTGGAAGCAGGATGATGGAGCATAACTGTATGGGTATTATGGGTGTCACGACAAAATGAAATGCAATACACTGCAACTTGAAACAGACAAGCTACTCTAATTCAGTTGAAAAATAATATTAACAGAACTTTTCACCAATATCAAGGCTTTGATATACACTGCGTCAACCAATTAGCTCCTCACCAACTATTTGTTAGTGTGTGGGGTACTCCTGGAGAAATAGAAGACAGATAGGATTTTTGTCCAAAAAATAGTATTAAAATAAGAAAATTTAACAGAGCTTAGATAGTAACTTTATTTAGGGTTCTTCTACACAGGCTAAAATGTTGAGTCTTGCAACATACTGGGCTAATCCACACAACTTATAATAGCTTGCTTTGGGTGAATCTAAGCACGGCAGGTCAATGTCACTGTCATCATGAAAATCTGAGATAAGCCTCCAGTTGTTGGTTTATAATTTGATCCACAACTGGAATATTTCCAGCTTTGTTACATATCCATCTGTGTAAGAACTCTTCAGTAACCTCCAGGTAAGAAAATTCTTACTCCTGTGATATCTGCATGGATAAAAGCCTTCAGGTATGATTTCTGTAACAAGGAGACTCAAATCATAATTGCCAAACTTTCTGCCACACAGGTTTGGTTTCTTTCCTAAATGTTAGACCTCTGCTGCTGTTGTGTGATGTCCAAAGTATCCACAACACTGGCCAACCTGTTTATGTGAAATTGAATGTAAATACAAAGACCTTGAAGTAGGACACTAAATAGTAAGTGCTGCACCAAAGCCAGCCAGGCCTGGCTGGCAGAGTCCTGCTCATTCAGCTCCCGCTAATACCACTGCACAATTGAGGAATTTGTTGCCTACCTGCGCAGAGTGGGAGAGGCCACATCGGGGTACTTGACTCCTTGCTGGTGGGTACTCTGAGCTCCGCTAGCAGCAGGCTGTGATGCAGGGTTCACTTTAACAGAATTACATGAAGCCACGCTTTCGTTGTCAGACGAAATCCCTTTCTCTTTATCAGTCTGATTGACTAATCCTGGCAGAGAGCTTCCAAGGATTACCTTGGCAGGCTCTCTGATTTTAGGGACAGGCAACCCGGCTGACTTGCTGCTTATGTTGGAGTCTATGCTACTCGTGCTAGATCTATTCCCAGCTCCACTTCTGCTACTGGATTTACTGGGCCGGGGCAAGCTACGGTACTGAAGATTAGTTCGTGCACTAAGTGCTAAGTAGCCATCATCCTGGTTCTGGGAGCCATCAACACTAGTCTTCCGACCAGTGGTCCTACCCATGAGTCCAGATGACTTGGGGATCTTTCCCAGGGTAGCCGATCTACTGGTGAGAGTTGCCCCACTGGCAGTGATTACGGTCATGCCTACGGCTGACCCACTCTGTTTCTTAAATCCAAATGTATTAGCATTAGCAGCAGTTGTCCTAGAGTTACTTGTGGGAAGCTTTTTGGATTCATCACCACTGCTGCGTCCTGCATCTGATGAGGAACGCTTAACATGTCCAGCTTTAGGAGATAGTCTACCCTTTTCTGATACCTTGGCGTCATCAGTTTTCCCTACAAAAATAGAAAAAGAATTCTAATATTTAATGACTTGAAAACATCAAGCAAATGATGAAACTCAAAGCAGCATGAAAAGCAAAAGCATGTTAGCCACTGAAGTGCGGTTCAAAGTAATGATCTAGTCTGCACTGAACTTACATGCCACTCTAGTGAGTTACACATGCAGACTTGCCAAAGCAAGTATGTGGTGCCTTTGCCCTCAAAAATATGAAAAGCAGAACAGCCTTACATAATAGTGACAGATAAGAAAAAAAGTTTCCCTCTATAGCTACCACAGATTGATCATTTCTGTCATTATACACTAGTAGTGTTAGGTTGATAGTATAATTTCCCTAAAAGGCATTGTTAAAGCATTTGTGTGGCTCAAGACAGTATCAAACTTTTTCATACACAAGACCTAATAAAAAGAGAGGTATTAAATTATACTGCTTGATTATCCAAATTCAATCAATTTTCAGTCACACATCTGCAAGTGCTAAAATCATTAATACACTTACAAGAAAAGCCAGAAATCACGTTTAGCATTAAACAAACATCCTTGTTTAGTAAGGGGAAAAAAAAATCTCCTCAACCATATATACTGTATGTTCTTGGTTAACAGTGACTTCAAAAACTAAAATTATATTATTTATTCTTCACACAGCAATACTGTGCCAAATAAATAGCTTAAGACCAGAGTTTTCATGAAAACAACTGCCAGGGAGTACTAATCTGAAATACACATTTTCAGACAGAAATAGAAATGTGGACATACAAGATGCCGCTTAAATTAAAGCAATGCCTACAAATACAGACAGGATTACCTGAAGTTCAGGTTCTGCCTCTGCAAAGTATTTAAACTGTTTTCACACCGAACACACTTTCTGGCTTGTTTGCATCTTACGCCTTTTTCTCACCTGTTCCAGGTGTCTTTAATGTGCCTGAGGTGGTTGAAGGTTTAGGCCTTGGTGTGGTAATGCCAACCTGAGCTGACATGCCCCGTCTCCAGGAGCCCGTCTGGGAAATAACAGTGTTCTTCCTACCAGAAGTGCTTTTATCAGACTCATCTGACACATCAGAGGGATTGCGCCTCCATTTGGATCCCGGCTCCATTTTTATGCCACTATCAGATCCCCCGTCGGATTTCTTGACTTCATCGCTGGACCACAAGGAATTCCGCTCCACCTGGGAATGCTTTTCTGCATCAGTCTAGGACAGATAAAGAATTGCAAGACAACTTTCAGAGAAAGTCTTTCTCTTAAGAAGCTTTGTAAGTAAGAACCATCAACCTGAATTATCAGCTCAGCAGTCATCTCTGAGTAACAACAAACATGACATGCCTTTGATGAAAAAATGTCACAGCAAGAAATTAACCCCAGCAATGACATATCTTTTTTAATATGCTTTGTGAGAAAAATACAAAAACTACAACAACCATGCTCCCTGGAATAGAGGGGAAAAAAATCCTACTTCATTTGTAAAGGACATATTCAGCTCCATGACATTTATAATCCTCCATCTCAAATTTCTGACAAACTCTTTTACTGCAATGTCAAAAAAACATTTCAAACCTGTGCAGCCAGCCTTCCTTTGTTCCTGTTGCTCTCTTATCTCTTGTCTGGCCATCTGATCTCCAGAGCATGAGGAGGCAGCTTTTGGAACAGATCTGAATATGTGGAATGCTGTTAATTCTAACCTAACATCGTAGAAGGACATCCAAGGACTGAAGAAAAACTTTACAACAATACTCCAGACTGACTTCAATACATAAATTGCCTTAGTTTCTCTTGCAGACTGTTCTTCCTCCCTATTCTTTGCACAGACTGATTGTGCTACCAGTCTCTTATGGAGAATTTTGCTAAGCTGAATATTAAAGAGAAAAAATTTCTCATTAGAAAACCTTTGCCAAAATCTCAGAAATGTTTAAATTAAATCCATTACCTTATATGTATGTGTATATTTTATACATTCCCCATAAATTAATATTTCCCACTGCTAATGATTACTCTTCCAGAATTCTACTCCGTGTCAAACACTGTTGATTAAACCTGGCAAATGTGGTAACACCACAACCAAGCATTTTGTGATCAGGCACAAATGACAAATACATATGACTCTGATCAGGATAAAAAATTCATAGTTGAAGTGTTCTCCAACCATCACAGCACCATGAAAAAAGAGACTGACAATAAACACTTGACTGTACAGTTCCCAAGTACGGGCGGATGGGTTTTGGCGAGGTGCTGATGCCACCTCTTCTGCCCTGCAGCCTCAGCAGAAGATGAATGTGCTCAGAACTGTGCGGTAGGCAAAAGGAAGAATTTATTCAAAAGGAAATTATTTAAAATATCTCAAAGCACTATAAAGTTCACAGTCTTTATTCCCTTTGGATAATCAGAAAAACACAGCACAGAAGAAGCTGTAAGATTTTTTGTCATGCTTTTCAGCTTTTATTTTTAAGTTCCTAAAGAATGTTTGAAGTTCACGACTTTTCTTTTCCTACCAGATCACACCATTAATATTAAAGAATTTAGGGAAACTGTGGTTGAATTTCCTCTGCTTTTTACTTTAATTACTTTTTTTTTAAAGCCTGAAAAACTAGTTAAGCGATCAGTGTGTGAAAGCTGACACCACACATCACAGCGGTCTTTCTTCAGTTGGGAAACAGGGTTTGGGTTATTTATCTACCTAATGAGTCGTTATACTAACATTCATTTTGAATTACGGATTGAGATAATACTATATTCTTGTACTTTCCTTGTGCTACCGCAGATGTTGTTTCCCTGCCTCTCCATTCAAAGAGAGAAATCCAGTGTAGGCTTGAGTGGATCTCGGCTTCGTAACTCCCTTCTCTTCCTATGCCTGCTGGGTTTGGGGCTGTGAGTCAGCTTTCTATTTCTGACCATCAGTAGGTGTGTAATAAATTCAGAGTGTGACTGTTCCTGTGTCCTGTGCCTCTCCAAAATCACTGTTTCATGCAAACTCCTACATTCACAGGTCTTGGAAGAGAGCACAGGCAAAAAGTACCAAATAATCAACCAATAAAGCTGCCTCAAAGCCATCATTCTTCACATCATCACTTCAGTATCTTGTTCCAAGCTCCTTGTCTGGAATTGAGTGCATGCACTGTTAGTGTTCAAGAACAAGAAATACACCTACTTGCTAGCAAAGGTCTTATTCCAGTTTTGGTCAACTAGGAAATATTCCTGTACCTTCTACTTCTCCTTCCCTAATCTGTAAGATTAGTAAAGTCTCCACAGAGAGAACAGCACTGCAAGAAGTCCTCTACCTTTGCTCTCCTCCATTTCATTCCACTACTACACCCACGGCCAAAGTTTTCCTGCGGCCTTTGAAATGCTTCACCTCCACCTTTGAAGCCCTCTGGCCAGAGATGTTTCTGTTTAATGGTAAACACTGAGAACAGCACAGAAACATGACTAAGGAATCAAAACCCAAACACAGTGAAACTTGGCTTGGGGATTGCAGCTGAGACTCCATCCGCCGGGAAGGGTGAAAGTGGAAATACTCTTGGCTGGAGGTCATGGCAAGACACAGCGAGCACGAGCTGAGAGCAAAGCCTGAGCTGGGAGCAAACCACCAGGATTTCTTAACTCACTCATAAACTTTTGTAAATCTGAAGCAGTGAACAGACTAAACCCATCTTTGCTGAGAAGACATCTTATAAAACTGCTTAGGGATGCTGTAGTTTTCTATTTAAAGGAACCTTTCTATCTTCCACCAGATGATTGAATTTATTACTTGGTCTTTTTCTCCCATCTTATTTCAGTTACATAAGTTATTTTCAAATGCCCACCAGGTCTTAAAGTATGCGTATGTTCTTATGCATATGCATAAGTTTGCTTAAAGTATGCATATAATGTGACTTTAAAGGCACACTATATGTAGTACTGTGATAAAGGTAACTTACCTAATTCTGAGCAATACAAAGGAAAAATACTAGGGTGCCAAAACTCATATAACTACTTTAAGTGGTTTGGTACTTGGCATAATCACAGCAGGACATGGGAACATGGTAAGGCAGATTCTGGTTCCCATCACTAGCTTGTTCAGAAACAACTTGCAAACATCTTCTCTGCATTGCTGTAAAAGGGGCTACAGCTATGGGGGCTATGAATGCCTCTGAAGATGGAGTAATCATCATATTTAAGTTCTGTTTCTCAGAGATGGAGAAACTACAGCTTCTGGAGTATGGGGTACTCCTCAGCTCCAAAAATCAGCTTCTCAACAGAGATTTTTTTCCTACTGCAACTATGCCTTTCTTTGCAGAGATGATTCTGCTGAGTTACTGATTTTATCAGCAGACACTGACATGTTCAGGCTCTCTCCCTTTGATGTTGCTGCATTATTTGCCTGGACTCCCAGCTGCACATGAATTAGCTTCGAGCTCCCTCCTTAATTATCTGTAAACCAACTTCTGTACCCTCTCAAACAGATGTGACAGAATCACAGCAGCTCAAAAGCGCCTACTATTTAGGAGAGTCAAAGCAAAGGACATCCTGAGAAGAAAAGTCCACATCCCTCTGCAAATGTGTGCTAGTTCTTTGTGCCTCACCACCCTGGGGAAGGCAAACCTGGGCACTGGCCACCACAGAGTCCTTCAGGAAAGACAGAAAAGGTGTCTCTGTGGCATTCCCTGCATCATGAGCTCCGAGGTCTACAACTGACAGCAAAAAATTAACCCTGCAAGCTGTGCATCTCAGCATGCCAAGCTCTTTTCATTCCCTTGGCTGACAAGATTCAGGTAGTTTGTTCCACTGAAAATGAACTATTTTATGGGCAATAATCTGCCCTAGATAACAGAATACCTGGAATAAAGATTTTAATTCGTGAAAACTGAGGAGAGAAGCAGGTCAGAGACACATATCACATCAAATAACTGCAAACACAACTTGTACATTCTTGGCTCCCAGCTTCCTCTGCCAATAACTACACTCTACTGCCTGAACAAGCTCCAGCTGCTTTTCTTCTGGTGTCTGTCTGCACGCTCTTGGATACTGTAATAGTTGTGGAGGAGGAAGAGGTGTTTGTCAACACAGATATTGATCTCTCAGAGGTGTTTCCAAGAATCTGATCCATCAGAAGATGGAAGTCATATGAGTTTCTATTTTTTTTTCCTTAGGTTAATGTTTAGTCACGTCTCCCTAAGTCTTCCTTTTTTTCTCCCCAACAGTATTACAATGTTGAGACAGTAAAAATTGTCAAAAAATACTTCTAGTTGCCCATCTTTCTCTCTGTCAGGTATTGACAAACATGCTTGATAGACCTTAACTCCTCTCAGCTTCTATGGGACTTGTATTAGCAGTTCCAAGTGCCTGTGCAGTTGCTGATAGGCAACCAGAGGCTACCTGGAAACCCTTCATGTAGGCTCAAATATGCACCGCATGGCAAGGGAACAAAGACTACTCTGTGCTTGCACCACAGCTCTGGAGACAGAGCAATACTTCACAGCAACCATATGTCTACACCAAAAGTGATGTCAAAAACAGATTTAGGATCCACTGATGAAAAGGACTGGAGAAGATTAAAAGAGGGAAGGAACAGAGGAGCAGGTCACACCAATATCCCTCTCCTCCACCTGCAGCACTGCCAGGTCACCACATCCCAGTGGTTTCAGCACACAGCACCCGAGTCCCTTGAGCAGGCTGCACAAAGGACAAAGCTGGACTCTGTAGTCCTGCCCTTTCCCAAACAAAAATCTATGCAAGTGGTAAAAAAAAGGCAGTTTATATTACTGCAAATCTCTGTGTCACGCAGTTTTTTTGATCAATGAAAAACTGTTAGATACCTTCACTTGTTCCACCCTCTTTGGATATGTGGTGTCTGAGCACAAAATGTACATGTATCCTGCTGATGGAGGCAAAGTTTATCCTCCTACAAAATGCTGCCAAACACAAAAGCCTTCAGTAACACATAGCTCTGGAAATTTAATAAAATCCATTTCATTTGCATAGCATGCTTACATTTCTGATAAAAGTGTAAACAGACTTTGAACTTTCATGTTGACTTTACTGTATTCTATTATTTAAGAGAAAAATGTAAAACCTTTTCTAGACCTATATCTATATAGAATCCCATTTACATCAGTTTTCTTTGCAGCAGTGCCTATAGGAAGGCAAGACCCAATTGTTGTGACATCACCAAGGCAGAGATGCTGCGGGTTCCACCCACAGAGGAAATATTTGTAAATGCCACAGGTGACAAGGCGGTTACTATTGATACTGTCTATAGTGAAGGCTGGCTGTGTGTTCAAGTTCAGGTAACCTAAAACAATTACACCTCTTGCGCAGAAAAAATAATAAATATCGATGTTACTCGAATAAACCAAAGCTCTTACCTGTGCATCTAAGTTCTTGCGGGAAGAGGCAGGTGTGTTGGCATAGGAGCTGATAGACGAGCTGGTGTTAATGTCATCAGTACTGAGATTATCTATGGTGTCACTAATCCCACTGCTGACAGAGCTGCTGTCATCCCAGCTGGAGAAAAAGCACAACAGATGGAAAAAAACAAGGGTCAAAAGACAAGATATCACTCAAAAGGAAGAGTATTATTTCTACAACCCTTAGACCACTTGTGGTTGCTAGAAAGGCCAGTGCTTGCCATCACCAAGCCAAGGGCACCAGTGACACAGCTCTTCCTGACTCAGCTGAAATGAGTGCCTGCAGGCCCAGAGCAGGGGAAAGAAGTGGCATGAAGGGATATCAGCAGGGATTGTTCCCTTTGAGGGCGGTGAGGCCCTAGCAGAGGTTGCCCAGAGAAGTTGTGGCTGCCCCATCCCTGGAATTGTCCAAGGCCAGGGTGGATGGGGCTCTGAGCAACCTGGGATAGTGGGAGGTGTCCCTGCCCACGGCAGGGAGATGGAACAAGATGATCTTTAAGGTCTCTTCCATCCCAAACCATTCTATGATTCTGGGATCTCCAAGTAGGCATAGCACTGACTTGCTAAGCTGCACCACAGAGATGGAACTTAAATGCAAGGAAAAAAACCTCATCCTGAAGCAACCTTTTGTACCTGGGTGTTCCACAGACCTGGGCAGGAACCTGAATCTATCATCAACAGCATCACCGACCTCAAAAAACTTTAGTCCTTCAGATGGCAAATAACCCTCCTGAGCTGCACCATCCTTTTCAAGAAGAGCAACTATTCAGAACTATCTTCTTCCAGCATGTGATAGCTTCAACATTTTCCAGTAAATGAGAAATGTGTCACTGGAAGTTTAGGAGAAACAAAGCAGCAATGAATTAAAAAAAAAAAAAA
>VXBQ01005193.1:379354-522007 GCA_013400175.1 Phainopepla nitens
CTTGCCTGAAGCAATTTGAGTGTTAGAACAGAAAGAATCAAAATTATCTAAAAATGGAGCCAGATGCTCCAACTTGTAAAATACCTGTAAAAGTCTGCTGCTCAAGGAATAGATTTGCGAACTGGCTTACAAGTGCTCTATCTCCAAGAACAATGAAGCTGGGACTGAAAGGGACTGAAATATTGTCCTGGAAGGAGCTTTGTGAAGTCATTTCAGTCCACTGGATAACTACTGCTGGAAATGCAAATATAAATATTAGTATAAATGTAAATGTAAAAAAATAGGTCATTTGCAAAAGGTTAAGAGCCCATCGCCTGGCAGCTCTCTAGCTATTTATAACCTCAGCTTCATATTTTGGGAGCTCCAGATTCTCCTCCCTGCTGCATTTTTGTTTACAAACTCGTAACAAAGATTGCAATGAGGTGTCTGTCTGGGCAGTGAAAGCTATATTCACAAACTAATATACTGAGTAGTTACTATGTGCATTTAAACCTGAACTTAACCTGTGTTATGAGAACTGTTTTAAGAAAGGCAACCTATCTCTGTATGCTCGAATGTTATTCATAGCTTCACCACTGATTTATTATAGCCTTTCTACATAAAATTTGTCAGCTTTGAAATGAAAAGCATTTCATTTTTTCCCACTTAGCACTACAAAACACCTTCCTGCATGACTTTTAATGCTGCTTTAATAATTTTAATTGCTTTTTCCTACTTGGGAGTACTATGTTCACCCACATGTGTACAAGGCCTTTTAGAGCACAGCTTGAAGAGCAGCACAATTTGCTGAACCATAAATGAAGTGTGGCCACAGGGACATGTTCCTTTGCACGTCACAGGAAGGGTAATTGCTGGCAGCTGCTCCTTGCTGATTGCTCTGTTCCCAGTGAAGGTCCTCATCACTGTGTCAGCACAGTCAGTTGTGTCTCTTCTCTCATATCCCTGTGGATAGGCCAGCTGGGAAGCTCAGATCAACAGCTCCAGCAAGCCAGGAAAGGAAATTTGGGATGCTCACCCACGCTGCTCTGCTGCCAAAGAACAGGGACAGGGAGGGACAGGGACACATAGGACACACTGCTGGCCCCTGCCACAGGCTCTCTTTGATGGAGCCTTGGGGTCACCCTTCATCTGGTTTTCTCCAGCTCATGAGAATTCACTCCTTTCAGCTCTGACTGACTTTAAGGAGTGTCCCAGTTACAGGATTTCCAAGAAGATTTTCCAAACACTATTTGATAAACCTGCAGACACTCCAGCTCTCATGACTGGAAGGGAATGCTGCAGTCTACAGCGTTGGTGAGGCTACAATTCAAAGGAAAGAGATAATTTTTTCCCAGATTTGCCTTCATCCGGATAAAAAGGATTCCACTGCAATACAAAATAGAAATCCATGTTAAAATAAAACTCCCAATGTGAGACCTCCTGAATTTGAGAAAACCAGACAGGCAGATTTAACACATCAGTTTTATTTGCTGTTTTGAAAAATCTTTTCCAGCATAACTGAAAGATGTGCCACCCATGCCAAGAAATGTTAGGGGGGGAATTGAAAATCTGGAAAAGGATTGAAAGACTTCTTTGAAGCACTTTTTTATTTAGAGTCGGCAATTAAATATCACAAAGAAAAATACTGAAAGCCATATTACTTCTAAATTTCAGTTTTGAAAACAAGTGCTATAACTAATATTTATTTCTCTTTCCAAACCTATCACATAAAGCAATTACAATTCCTAGATACAAATAAGGTTATGAAACAGTTAATAAAACTACTGAATAAAAAAATATGCTTCTTGTTTTCCTAAGTTTTGTGTAGCAAGAAACTTATTTTCTATTTCTGAACCTATAATAAAATAACAATCATAACAGTAATAATATCATCAATGCCAATGCCTTCCATGTTGAATAGTTTCATTTCTTTCTTATGGAAATATGGCAGTGGGCCAAAAAAAAAAATTAAATATGATAATTTTCCTCTGTGTGACTCCTAGTCCCATCTTAAATGTATAGAAACTGAAACATTTTATTTTCAAACACTCACAGTTCGTAAACTACCATAGGCCCCAGTTCATCAGCATCTAAAGAATGTGTTTAATGTTAATCATAAGTAGTTTTTCTGGCATCAGCCAGTCCTGTTGGCTTCAGTTGGGCAATCTAAGGTATTATAAAATAATTTGAGAGCCCTTCTGTACTGGGACACATGCCTGAGGACAAAGGTAGAAACATGCACCTGAATACATTGACCGCTGTGGCTTCCCCTCGAGAGTAACCTGGGCTTTAGGTCTTTTATGTTCTGGTGGAAACTATGAACTACTCCAACTCTGTATTTTCAAGCTTACTAATCTGCTACTAAATAAAAAAAGATTAGCTGTTTTGAGGTCTGAAGATAGATGTCTGGATAGATTTTGGGTGCCACAAACTAAGCAACACAGCTCTTGTGGGCATGCTGGTGACATTAGTGCCCAAGCTGTTCTGACAAGGCAGGATGTGTAAACCCAAATATCTAACTAAAACCAGACAGCTTTAGCTTTATTTAATAAAGATCACTTCAGTAGAGGGGTGAGAGTGCTCAGTCACTAGCTAGAAAAAACAACAGCATGTAAGAGAACACGAAAACAACTTAAGAAACTGAAAATAATTTTGCAAATCTACATAAACAATTACTGATGCTGCCCTTTGAAACAGCACTAGAGAGAGTGAGTAGAATTCACTGAACTCTGTAAAATAGATGCCAATGCAAGCCACTTTTGAGCACTCAACATATACAGCTAAAAAGCAATGCAATGAACCCACATATCCTGGTTAAGGCTGTGCCTCTGCTAAGGGACAGTGTCTGTCATCAAACTGAGGCATTTGTTTCACACTGTTCTTGAAACAACCCCAAGCCCTCCATATAAATTAGTCCATTTTTACCTTGATCCAGTGCCTTGTTGGTTAAAGCCAAAAGTGAGGAGGCAGAACAGGGCATCTAACTACGGTAAGCCCTAATTACGGTGTTCTTGGCTCTTGGAGCCAAGATAGCATCTTTGTAATTTAGCTGGTGCAATTAATAATTTCTGATGTCAGCAAAAGTCTACTCAGCCATAACCTGAAATGTTTGGGCTTTACTTTCTTTATTTGATCAATCACCTGAAACTTTACTTTGATTACTGAAAATTACAAATAAAAAAAATTAAAATCTTAAAAGTGTATTATGTATGAAAATTATACAACCACACACTTAAAACCCACCCCCATCACCACTTAAAAACTCCCACGCTGCCGCCTCCTGTTCTCTATGAAACCAAGCACCCTAAGCACCTTCCTCTGCCTCCCCACCTCACTCTGCTCACCCTAATGCAACACTGCTGGTACACATCACCCAAACCACATGCAGCACCAAATCAACTGCTCAAAGCTGCTTTTTCAAACAGGTTTGCAAAGCTGTTAGGCTCAGACTTGTATTCTTCCACAGTCTATCAGCACTTTTCCACCTTGCATAATCATCATCCACAGAATTGGCTCTTCTTTGTCAACTCGGATAGCACGCAAAGTCATTCTGTGATCCTCAGGACAGCTCCTCTTGCTGCAGAAATCTTTCCCCTTTACAAAGGAGTCACTAAAATCCTTCTAAATAAAGCAATTGTTGAAGGCTGAAAATCCATCTTTCTCTACAGATGGGTGTGGATTTTAATTTTGTTGGATCTTCACTTAAAACCGAAATTACAATGAGCTGCTGAAAAATGTATTTGTCCAAGAAAGGGCCTTGGGGCTATACAGTATTTCAATTGGAAACATGGCAATTATCCTCTTCTACTTAAAAATTTAACTATTTATGAATTGATAGGTCAACAACAACAACAAAAAAGATTAAGGTACAAAATTATTGAAACTTCACAGCATCTTCAAAAATTTAAAATGTGCTATAACATGAGACAGTAAATATCACAGTTTCTACTGTTTTCTTCTGGTATTTCCTACAGTAGTGAGAACTGGGCCAGAAATCCAGAAAGCACACACAGACCCTTGCACAGTTTTCCTTTCAAACTGCTCTGAAACTGAAACACAAGCACTTGCAAAAGAATGGATGGAAATCTACTTCAAGAGAAGTTAATTTAATTAATGTGTTTTACACCGCTATTAATCACCCACCTCCCCCATGTCTCCAGTTACTCTCCTATTACATCTCACTATAGGTATTTTAACATAAACCACTTTGTTTCTTACCAAAAGAGGAGCCCAGGGACAGGACTGTTACCTTGAAACACTTAGTGAAGCCAGACCAAGAAAAGTAAACCAGGAAAAATGAATACAGAGCCTTTCCAGTTGTTCTTTCTGAAGCAGAATCTAATCCTTTTAATGACATTTTTTGGTGCAGAGTTGAAGTGCTGGAAGTGTGCCGTGAGCTGCTCAGACGTTTTCATGTTTAGTGACTATTGGGGTTACTGCCAGCAAGCAGAACTGCAGCTCTCTGTCAAGCTCTGTTTAGAATTCATCCAAGATAAGGTTTCAAGATTTACATTTAAAATACCTATTTGTAAAGGGAGTAACTCATAGAACAAAATTATTCAGTGTTGAAAAATTTGGGTAAGAAAAGATTTTGAGAAGCTAGAAAACTGCACATGCTCTTTTCATTTAAACTTCTTATATTAGTGCTAATAACCTTACAAAAATAAAACTGGATTTTATTTTGTCCCTTAAAATCTAACCAGGAACTTGACCGAGCCATTGACAAACTCGAACACAGCTGAGCATACACACACAGAGGACCTCCTAAAAATCCACCTGATCTCAAGGAGTTAGAACACCCTAAGTTTTCATGAACTGATTTGACTTTCCACCGAAATTCATTGCATCCCACTCTGAAGCTGAAATTCCAAGGCCTCTTCTTCACCTGCAGGCTTTGCTGGGCTCTCCTTCAGCTCATGGCTGCCTGGGGTCACCGAGCCAGCATCCAGCACAACTGTACTCAGTTGCAAAATGCCTGACTGGTGGAACTTGTTTTCTTGGCCACTGTTCACAACCAGGGTTCCTCTGGTACCTCCACAGCCTCAGGGAAGGGGAGAGAAGCAAGGCACTGCATGTGACCCAGGTGCTGGAGGAACTCTCAGATAAGTCTGCAAAATTTAGTGTACAATACTACAACCAGCTGCCAACCCCTTTTTCTTGCACTCACAACCTATAAACCATATTTTCCCACCCACTATTCTGTCTAAAGACGTACTGTTTATAAAGCTGTTTACAGACCAGCTCTACCCTGGGTGCATGCCTTGGCCAGCTGCACTCTCACCTCCCTGCTTTGGAAGCCATGGGAGTGATGCTCATCCTGTGTCACTGTGATGACTCCAGAGAAAGCTGGAAACAAAATCAGAGTCCTCATACCACAATAACGTCAGTGTTCAATCTCAGTCATCACGTTAAAAAGTTGTGCTTTGTTTGTTCTGCCTTTGTTTCCATGACAGTAAGAAGTGCTGAGAAAAGTCTCCTAATCAAAAGTCAGAAATCCTTGTTTACATACAGAGCTTTGGGTGCCTTCCAGAAAATAAATCCCTGCAAAGTGTCCATGCGACAGCAATGGACAGAAGAAATCCAGAGGTCAAGCCCAGACTGCTGTGGATCTGGCGATGGACTGCTCCAGCTCCCTGCAGTCCCCCCGGGATGGAGGATGAAGGAATGGGGAGGAGGCCCCTGGCAAAGATCTGGGGGTAGGTCACCACTGCAATATGCCTTCAACTCCCACTCAGCAAGGTCCCAGCCCAAACACCTCCTTGCTCCAGGCAGGCAGAGATGGTGGCCTGCCCAGGGGATAGAGAATTGTGAAAACCAGACTTGATTGTGGGGGTTTCTTACCCTGCCTTACTTAGCAGTACTTCTTTCTTACTACTAATCTACCTCTCTCCCAAAAGCAGATACTCTGGATCACATCACCTCCTCGTACAAAGACACAATTTAAGACTTAAAGAAGCGGGAAGCATCCACTGAACACAGTAACAGTTTCTGACACCCACCTCAAGCTCCTCCAGCACTGGGCTGAGCTGGTGAGAGCTCAGCAGCTCACCAGCAGTTACCTGGCAGCTGCTTCACCAGAGGCTCCAAAACATAATAAAAACAGGGTTACACACTGAGAAGAAAGAGAATAGATTACCTAAATTGTTACAGGACTGACATAACAAAAACATGGAAGAAAGGGAATGAAGGGCAGTATGGAAACAAAACTATGCAAGATGCATTTAAATTCCCTGCTGCTGAGTATGCTTTTGAAAGAGGGGCCAGACCCACCTGCCCCGTGGCCATCTGCCTTCTCATCAGGGTCACTCAGCCACCCACTGCCCCAGAACAGGAAGAGGTGGATACTCAACACCTCCACAGCCTGCTGCAGCTGGCAGGTAGAATACAGTTTCTTTGCTTCCCATCTTCTTCTAATCCATCTTAACACCGTAACTCCAGCACTGACACCAGTGCAGATCTTTCAGGTCTGCAGGCTGTAACTCCAAGCAAGAACCACGCAGGCACAAACTGAAGACAAGACATAAATGCATGAAGATTCAGAGCAATTCCCAGTCACTATTATGTTTTTCCCAACTCAGAAGACACTGCAAAGTTTCCACATAAATTGATCAAGGCCAAAACCTGTACACAGCAAAACTGATTTCACTCGAGAACTGCTCCAGTCTCATAGCAGCATCAGCTGCAGCTGAGCACATAGAGACAAAGATAATGCACATGGTTCTCCCATCAGAAGAAAAGGAGAAAAACAGGGAAAATAAGTTGTCTTTCTGAACACATGACAGCCTGCTGAAATATGTCTTAAAATAAAAGCTGAACTTGGCAATAAAAAAAGTGTTAATTTGATCACAGGGCACAGCACTATCCCTCAGGAAGCCAAACCACTGATAAACAACAATTGTTATCACACCAGTGATTTACAGAACAAACAGACACATAATCAAGTAAAATATTTTATTCTTTGCTGTGTGGAAGATGTCAGCAACTACCAACCCTGAAAGCAGTTTTTTGTCCTAGCAGAACTGCCACATTCTACATAGTACCAGTAAGTCCTGGTTCATGTGAGCCTTTAAAATAAGGCTTATTTGGAAGGAACTACAAAAAGGAAAGGGATCTTACAACCTTACTCAGACAAATCAGGAAGCCACCAGAAATTTGCACAGGAGTGAGAACAAGAACTGGGTATTATGTACTAAAAAGCAAGTGCGCTCTGTGCTGGGATCTGGCATGAAACAGACTCACAAACGCCTTTGTTTCCCTGCAGGGTGAGCTCATTCCCACAGAGGTTCCTCCTTTGCACAGAAAACAGACTTACAGTGCTAAAATATAACAAAGCCCCATAGTTTTCTGAGGCTAAAAGCCTGCAGCACTAGTGGAAAGACAGCCGGCTAGATTGCAACCTTTGAGTATCAACACACCTCAAAGAATCACAAAATTTAGCCAGAAAAAGCAAACACAGCAATAGCTGTCAGTTCTCACATAGGAAATTTTCTATCATGTTATTAAAATATTTGCAATCTATCAAAAATGTATCGATTTCATGCAGCATACAATGATTGAAAAGAAACAGTGCAGGGAGAAAGCAGTTCAGATTTATCCATTATCTGATGTGTTTCCACTGCCACCAATATTTGCACAGCTAAACCTCCTTACTCAAAGGTGCAACACAACACATTCCTGTGCTTTCAAAAGTGCGGAAAATCTCTTACCTTGCAATATTCCCCAGCCAAAGCACTTCTCCACCCTGTTGCCCATGAAGAATTCCAGGAAAGGGGCTCAGATTTATTTTGCAGGTTGATACCTTCATTAGGCTACCATCCAATACCCCCCCTTAAATAACCAGCCTGTAACTTGACTATCTAAGAAGAGACTTGGAAAAAAAGTTGGAGCAAGGTTGTATTCCAACAGAGCCCTCCACATACAGCAGCTCTGAGAGACACTGGAAAGTAAAACCCAGCTAGAAGGTGATCATCAGAAACTTCCCCTGGAAAGAAATCTGATCCCTCAACAAAATTAACCTCTGAAGTGCTGAAAAAGCGAGAGGTCAAGACTTTCTGCTGAGACTAGGTCATCTGTGAAAGCTGTAACCTGATGGCAGTAACCAGGCAGACTGGTGCCTCCAGATCAGGTACCGTATCCCACCAAGTAAAAGCTCATGTCAGCAGCCCTGTACTCGGAGGTACTAAATGGCCCCGTTTGATCTCAGCCAAAAGACTACAACCTTTAAAAGCATTTTTCCCACTCTACTTCTATAAAAGGGTTCAACAATGTGACTGCTGAAGCAAGTACTGTTTTATGTGAATGCAGCAGGAGACATATCTAAAATGTTTTAATACAAAATATTTGGAATACCAGTAAAAAAATTTTTTTTTTGGAGGCGGGGAGTGGTGGTATAGAAAAACATTTTCAATAGGAATGGTAAAGAAAATAGCAATTTATCCACTGGTATCTCCAGAAAATAACTTAAGAAACTGAGACAAGATATGTAATATTAATCTGACTCTTCTTTATTTAGCACTGTAGAGTAAGGGGGGCTTATTACTTCCCCTTATTTCAAATAGAATAGAGATGGCTACTTAGAAATATTTGGCTGACAAAAATTCTGGTGGTTAACATTTAAAACTCTTATTTTAGTCTAATATAAATACTTTCTGACAGGATTCTTCCAAGATCTCTGCATTCTAATGAACATATGGGATTTTTTTTCCCCCCGAATATGGGAAATCACACCAGCTGAGTAGTGCCAGGAGAAATTTCTGTTGCCAGCAAGATCACCAAAAAAGGGATCCTGTTCTGGAAAGGAGATGGGAAGCCTTTAGAATGGAGAAAATAGAGAGCACATGACACTGTTGCCTTAGCCTCATCTCAAGAAAATCACAGATCATTCAGCCCAAAACCAAAAAGAAGAGTAGGAAAGACTAGTGAGAAGTCAACTATACCATTATATATTTATTAACTCAGCTTGAGTACCCTTGTCTTAAATAAAACACACCTTTTAGCATAATAGCGAAATGTTGGTTGAAAGAGTTAAAATGCAAGAATTCAAAGGTTATAAAACAAAGACTTTGTGGAGATATTCTGCTGCCAAAACCTTCAAATAAATGAGTCGCAGTCTGAGCTTGCCTTTCTAGGCTGGAGTCTGTATTTTAGTGGCTACTGTGTAACTATGGCAACATAGAGGACGGGTAATTTAAAGGCTGGTGGATGTGACACCTTGCAATTTAGAACAATGCTAACAATAAAAATGGCTTGGGAAAAGCATCATTTAACACAGGCATTTGTGGTTTAAAATTAAAAAGGCCTGTTCACTTGATTTTAAAAATTTTTAGATTCTTTTCAGCTGGATGATTACCTATATTTTGTTAGTTTGCTGATGAAAAACAGGTAGAAACATGACTCTTGTGTTTTTTGGTTCATCTGCACCTTAGAGTGCAGCCAAGTCACCCCCTTTGTGATGTGCACATGTTCAAATGCAAAGCTGCTGATGTCACTATCTTTGCTGAAGATTAGACAAGAATCACATTGCTTTTTAAAAAGAAAGCTATGTATTATCCACAAAGAAAGAGGGAAAAGATCCTCATGGACTGTTATTATTCCTTTTTTGCCTCTGGTGCATTTTAACTGCTATCCTTTATCAAAGAATACTGCAAACTGCTTCTCATTCCTTATTTTAATTGCTGAATAGTGAGCAGAGATAACTCTCAGATATGACAGGTACTTAAAAGAATCAGAACTGCAACAGTAAAGCTTTCTTTTCATCCCTAGCACCCTTCCTGTCTTCCTCCAAATACCTCCCACCAGTGATGTTTCTCAATTTATCTGTCCACGCAGTTGTATAGGAAATTAGTGATTGACCCACTGCTAATGGCAAGTAAGAATAGCCAAAATATTCTAATTTAAAAAATAAAATAAAATCAAATATCAGGAATTGTAATCTACAGCAGAAAAAAACTAATCAGAACACTGCATCTGTTGAATCACCAGCTCCAAATAATGCCAAATTCACAATATTAAGGTACAGCACTACACTCACACCTATCAACAGCCCCATTGTCCTTCCCTTCCCTGGCAGTCCTTCCACTGCAAAGGAGGGATTTTGAAATGTAATACCCATAATGCTAAATACAGAGGGATATTTCCAGATGAATTTTACATATAGCAATAATCACAGTTTTATGGGTCAGGAAGTTCAGAAGATTAGTGTGTTATGGCTGCAGTGTACAAAAGCCTTTGTGTTAGAAGTTTCACATAGCTGTGGGGTGAGATAAGCTGTGAACAGCTTTACATTAAGTTCTTTTATGGTAGTTAAAGTCGGGGAGAAGTAAAGAGACCCCACATATTAATTTACCTAAAGAACAGCTGCTTCAAAAAGGCTGCAAAGTGTCCTAATACTCAGTGTCATAAAATCACTGCACCTCCAATCCCTCCTTCCTTCCCCCCACACCCGTGTGCTATTCCCATTAACCTCAGGCACAACTGTGATTCTGGTCAGAAATGAACTAAATCTGCTTGCAGCAAAGCAAAAACTTATCAAAGAAATGCCTCGTTCCATTTTATTTGCAAAGGCCTAAACCCACAATTACAAGTTTGCATTCTAAGCTAAGGCAGCTCAAACCTTGCTGCATTTCAAATACTCCCTTGGAGAACACCAAAATGCCTGAAAATTGTGGGTTTACTGCAATATGTCAGATCATTTTTATTTTTGTTTCTAAGTAGCTGAGATCTATCAGTTAGGACATTATAAAATGTCTGCATTTGATAACTGGAATGATTATAAAAGTAACACAAGCAGCATAGGCTGTAAAGACATTCCACTTCATCATCTTTGGAACCTGCTGGATGTGTGGCATGAGGCATCTGCCACATCTTGCCCTTGAAGAGACTCCATTACAATTGGGTAAACCAATGTCTTAAAATAACCTCAACAGCAATTTTTTAAAGATTTCTTTTAAATTTCTTTCTTCCTAAAGGACATTAAGATTATTTAAATAAAAAAAAACCTGCAATGTTTGTGACACCAAAATACATTCTGAACAGACTTAAACATGCTTTTGAACACACTTCTATCATTTGAACTAGAGCACATGGAACAAAAATATACCTTCTTAAGAGTACTTTCATTGATTGAGAATCTGCATGAGAAAATAAAGGCAGGACTACAGCAGCACTGCTGCACCATTACAACTCTTACACACGATACTGTAGGGCTAAAACTCTATGTAACTACTAAACAAATGACCTCTGCATTAAAGTAAATTAAAAAATAAAATCAAACAAAACCAACAAAGAAGTCCCAACTTACTGAACTCGTGGGTAATTGTTAATCCTAGGAAGGTATTTCTACCTAAAACCAGAGGAACACTGGCAGCAACATAAACCCTCAGGAGGAGATATAGTATATGTATAGAAAATAAACCTTAGCTGCTAGAATCCTGTGAGTTTTCAGTGAGGTTCCAAAGGGAGCTTGGAAGACAGGAAAAGTAGGACTGGAAAATGAACCTTCATTTTAAATTCCCTTATTCTTCAGAGGCACTGAGTTTGCAGACTGACGAGGGATATCTGCTCTGAAACAGTCCTCATATGCTTAAATCTCAGTGAGAAGAGCCTTCTGTTGCCTCAGGCTTTCCTGAGAGCAGACAATTATATTATGGTGGTGCTGTGTGGATTTATTTATTTTTATAAGTGAACACATGAAGTGCAGAATACTTTGGGGTTTTGCTTAAGTCACTCAGATGGTATCACACAGAAGAAAATAAAAAGGAACCATCAGTGTGTGCTGCTGCATGAGCATGTATTATAATGCACAGGAACTGGGCAAGGAGGCCTTTAGTGAACAGGGATTCTGACTCCCAGGAGACTGTGAATTTGACCAGAAAACTCAAATACAGGGTAATATTAATAATTATTGCACAGTATGAGACAGACTTAGCATCCACCTCCAAGGAGCTGCTTTTCACTGAGGAACCATTAAGGAATGCCCCAGCCTCCTCCAAAAAGGTGAGATGCATGCCTGTTGGAGAAGAAAAGACTATTTGTGTGTGTGACATATGATTAAAAATGGTTTTATAACATTTTAACATGTACTTCAAAGATTGTTTAAAAAATGCCAGTAGCCTCCACAGAGCACTTGTGTTGACACAGTTGTGAGGTATACTTTTCACTATGCCCACTTCAAATAAATAAGCACATCAGAGTGAAAAACACAAATGGCCACTTTCTAGAAAGAAAAAAAGGCAGGGAACTGGAGAAAATCCAACAAAAATGGGGGATGCTGAACAGCAATTTAGCTTGCATATTCTTATCTGAGAGGAATTCCAAATGAATGCTGAATCCAGGGGTTACACTTGGATGATAGAAAATGTTTCTATATTTAAACACATTACGAAGTCTCAAACTCCTTGAGTGAGAAATATTATCAACATATGAACTATATACATGTATTTGCTTTTGCATCTATGATTTCTATGCTAATATTGCCAGATATAACAAATAAACAAACCCAACTAAAAATACAGAAGACAAATATAGCCCATTAGTAAGAACAGTCGATATAAAATGGAAAAAAACCTGATAATAAAGTGCAGTTAATGTGGTGAAACACAAGAATGATGTATCATTCCCATTGTTTTAAACACAATTTTCTTTATCTCCTTCTCCAAACTATAAAAATCAGTCCTCTCTCCAAAGAATATAACACTGCCAAGCAAGATTTCAACACACATGCCACTGACTAAGGAAAAAAATGTAATTCTTCCAGTCTAGACTGCTGAATAGAGTAACAGGAACTGCTACAATCTTCTAAGACTTAACTGTCTTCTGTAACGATTAAGATTTTCAGTTTGATCCCTACCAAATGGAATTATAAACATAGTGCAGCTGGCATGAATTCTTTTTCTCAGGACTCTGAAAAAATGCCTTTAGGGTGAATCTATGACAGATGTCCATTTATCATTTACAGTTCATTTTCTGAGCTTTCTAATGTCATGTCTGTGTCAACAAGCAATACAGTGGAGAGCAGAAACAGATATGAAAGAAGCTATACAAATCATCATCTAGGAGCACTGAGGTAGAGAACAGCGTAGAAAGAGAGAAAATTTGAATTACAGGTTCTATTTTGGCCAGCAGGTACAGGGCTGTGTGTCAGAGAATACATTCAGGCCCAAGAAGGAAATGCTAAGTGTGATATCTATAGAATTAGATATTTCTGGCTGAACAAGCAGCTCTCCAAGTGGTTGTAGTATGGTTTTGAGAAACCCTATAAAATTTAATTTAACCTTCCTACCCACACTCCCCCAATAAAATACTAAAATAATTACTGTTAAATCAATAGCAGTCATTAACCATGTCAAGGCACCCACTGTAAAACCACTGCTGTCATTTGTATGTATCTTGTTCAGTTATGATCAATAGAGTTTACCGATCTTAATTGCTTCAGCCTTCCCCTAATTAGAACTGTCTCTGAATTTACAGTTGTTTACTGTTG
This sequence comes from Phainopepla nitens, assembly GCA_013400175.1. Classification (NCBI taxonomy): domain Eukaryota; kingdom Metazoa; phylum Chordata; class Aves; order Passeriformes; family Bombycillidae; genus Phainopepla; species Phainopepla nitens. The sequence goes on from VXBQ01005193.1 coordinate 392,814, forward strand.
CTGTGGATGTTGTAAAGCTTGCACGTCCCACTAGAAAAGTAAATTCATTTATTCTAATGAAAATACCACTACTAAATCAAGCTGTAGTGTTCTCAAATCCTCTGTATCAGAGTCTATAAACATTCAAACCATATGAACACTTCAACTGCATAATCTGCAAAGAACGAAGACACAAACTCTCAACTTGAAAAAAAATTATTTTCCTTTATTTTTGAGAGTCCATTTGTGCTTTTTCTTATAAAACAAAGGGATCTACTCCACCCATACAACACTAGGATGTTCCAAAGACTGTATCTGAGCCAAAAGACATCACTCCGTCTCAGGTTATTATGCAAAGTATTTCCACCCTTTTGGATGTGCTTTTTCATGTGAATTGGGTTTTTTCTTATTTTTATTGTTTCTGTCCATCAAATAGACTAACTTGCCATTTCCAAATTCACAGTAGACTCTTAATGCAACATAGAATTTTGGGCATTTCCCCTCCCTGCCACTGTTATCTATACCTGGTAATGTAAACTAAGGTGTTTTTTTAGATTTATAATCTTCCTAACACAAAATTAACTGAATCAAACCACTTACCTACAAGACAGCAGCTCTAACTAGAGTATAGTTTTAAACAAAAGTTTCTCCTAGCTCTCTGGTATTGTTTAAAATGCTGACAACTCTTAGGGACTAATTACTCTAGAAACAAAATAGAAATTCTTAATTAAGCAGCAAAAAAGCCCAAGCCTGAAGGATAAGGGACTAAATTTAAACTAATATTTAAAACTTGCAGCCGATTAGAGGTGTGTCCTCCATGAAACTCCTTATCTCATAAACACCTGTGGTAATCCCAACTGCCCAGGTGAACTTCTGACCTCAGCTAAGCCCTAATAAAATCGTAGCTGAAAATCACCTGAGAATGGTCCTTCAGAGGAGCTGAGGAGCTGTTTCAGAGAGCTACCATCAGCTTCACAAACGCTTGACTGGAGAAAAATTCAGCAGGCAGACCTGCTTTTAGCAAGAGATCAACTTTTTAACTCCTCCACCAGTTCCACTGCCCAAAGATTACTTACATATATAGAAAACACTCTGCTTGCAAACATAACAATGAAACCTCTTGCTCTTACTTGACCAGAAGATACACACGTTTAGACTGCAGCAGGACTTGGGAAAAGTGATGGCAATAACAGCTGAATATTGACACAGCGAGGTACTGCATGTAACAGTTGTTTTCTTTTGAAAATTAACTTCTAATTCCAAATGCCTGTGCCTTGTAGGGCCCAGATTATCTGATGCCTGACATCGTTATCTGATACCTGAAAAATTAACCTGGTAATGAACTTTTATATTATATCCTTACAGTTTCCTAACAGGTAAATACTTCTATCATATACCTTATGAACTGCATTAACTATTTAGTCTGGAATGCCATATAACCATATAAGCATTTTTTCCAGGGAGTAACTCTGCCCACATTATCCCACCTCTCCAAGGAGCCAGGTCTCATCTGTTTGTCCACCCCCTCAAGTCAGAATAAAACTACTAAATTCTGTGCTCTAGTAAAAGGTACAGCAATGCTCACAAGCATGCACCTAGTAATTAGCCAACAAAGGGTTAATTATTATCATGCCTCGTGGCATTATCATGCAACCTTTTGTTTCATTTTATTCTCTTTTCAATCAGGTGCAAGGATAGATGTTGCCGGAGTCAGAAGTGACACTAATCCTGGGCCTTTTCCACAATTGCCCCTGGTATTCCTGCTTATCTCAGGGCTGTCTGGCTCTTTAGTCTATCAGCTATTTATTTGCACGTGAAAACTTTGCAATATTCATTTCCATGCTGCATCATTTTACACATGAAAATGCTGAAGAGAAGACCTAAGATCTGCATTACTGGCTATGTGCACAGTGTAATTAACATGTATATGATCTTTATGCAAATCATGTCATTGGAAATAGTGACTATTAGCATAACAAGAGCTTATTATTTATTGAGATGCAACTCGAACAGGCATCCTGCTGGGGTCTGACATCCTCCATCGAAACGGCACCATCTTTTCTTTCTTCGTTTACACATTCTTCTCTCCTCTTGCTGATTACCAGCACAGAGAACAGGGAGACTCCCTTCTGTGGCTTTCTTTAAGAGTGGAAGTCTTGTGTGTTTAATTGCCCTCGAGCATCTGATGCAGTTCAAAGCCCTGCGGAGCCTCTCCCCTGAGCCACACTCCCTCCCGCCCCAGCAGCCGAACCGCAGCCTGCCCAAACCATCCCTTCATCCACATTATCTCTCTAATTCCTAACTGATAACAAGTTTAAAGCAGCAGCTAGGCTTCTTTCTCTATCCTTTTTTTTTTTTTAAGGGAATGACGTGTGAGAAAACAAAGCTCAACTGTGCAAAGTCATAAACCTTTCCCAATATCATGCCTACCCCTCCTACCCTACTTCAGAAGAATGTAACCTTTTAATCGTTCCAGCCATGAAATGTAACAGAAAAACACAATTTTACTACTTTTCAGCAGGTGAGCAAGACTTGCTTGCTAGATCAGCTCATCAGCCATGCCTGCTGAGAGCTCCAGATTACTGCGGCCGGTACTGCTTCCCTGCTCCACTCCCTACCCCGCCCAACTCCTGAGGTCCCAGGGACTCTGCAGGACTCTTTAATCTTTTCTAGCGCTTCAGTGAGAGCAAAGAACTTGCAAAACTGTTCCTCGCCTACTAACCCCTTCCCCAGCCCTGCTGGGTTTCACGGTGCAAGTTTGTTCTCTCAGAGGCTACACCCACTGCTTCAGAGATGGCTGTTACAGTAATGAACTAATTAGCAGGGGGAATGAGTTCAATTATTTATCACTTTGCCAAAACTCTGATGTTTGGCCTGAAATTTTCCAAGCTGCATTCCAACCTAAGGATGGACTTTGGTCTTGGTTAAAAACAGAACAACAGTTCTTGAGAATCGTTAGAAAATAAGACATGATTTTACCATGGAGTTGTATTGATCTTCCCTGAGAAACCTTGTCCTGCAATACAAAATATTTATGTGGTTCTGGAGAGCCCTGGAGAACAGAGAGGGTAAGACATGAAGGGAAGCCAAGAATGTATGTGAAGAGTAACTAGAAAAAAGAAAAGGAAGGCAAAAACAAATTTAGATGGCAAGTCTGGAGCTGAATGTTGGGCCTGGTGGAGGTGGTGGACCACTGCTCCACAATGATAAATGGCTGTGACTCAGGGAACCAACACAGAATCATACAACACTTTGGGTACAAAGGGACCTTCATCTCATTCCAACCCCACTGCCATGGGCAGGGCCACTTTCCAGTAGAACAGTTTGCTTAGGGTTCCATCCAGCCTGGCCTTGAACACTTCTAGGGATGAAGCATTCACAGCATGTGCCAGGGCCTCGTCACCCTCACAGTAAAGAATTTCTACCAAATATCCCTTCTAAACCCACCCTGTCAGTGAGAAGCCATTCCCCCTTGTCCTGTCACTCCAGGCCCTTGTTTAAAGTCCCTCTCTTGTAGCCCCTTTAGGCACTGAAGGGACTCTCAGTCTCCTTGCAGCCTTCTCTTCTTCAGGCTGAACAACCACAACTCTCTCAGTCTGTCTTGATCAGAGACACCTCTACACCACAGTGGTGGCACAAAAGCAGCTGAGAAGTGACCAGAAATGTCCAGAAGTGACTGGAATCCTGTCAGAAACTTATTTTGTTAAGAAAAGGGTTTAAGGCACTGTCACACTACCTCTAGTCTGGCAAGCTTTCAGCTAAAACTCTCCGACTGCCAGCTCTGACACAGCAAACATCTCTGCTTTAGAGAAATTTGGAATTTTTTTTATTAAATATCCTGTTGGTTTATGAAAAAAAAAGTGACTTCACAACACTAAGACAACTCCCTCGTACCCACTGTTAATTTTCATAGTTAAATCAGCTGGGGGAGATGTAGGAGTTCAAGGACTTCAACCTGAATTCTTTCCATCCCACTTCCGGTCCTGATAGCTCCACAATAGTCAAGAGTCCAATCAACACCTTTCAGTATCTTATGCTGATATTATTTCCAGCAAATAATTTGGCAGGAGAGACAGGGAGAAATACTCTTACAGAAACAACCCTAACATAGGAAGCCAAAACAGAGGTCCTTGCTCCAGTCAGGCACAGCAGAGACCTCAATTAAACTTTGTACATTATGACCTTAATCCTCGCATCACTACTCTGTAGGAAAATAAAACAAGAACAAAACCCAAACCCTTATTTTCTCTTTTATCCATTTGAAATAATGAAATAATTCTAAACCAGCCTCTTGTTTCTCTGTCCTATTTCAACACTGGCAGAGTGTGGCCATCTAGTTAAGGCTGAGCTGTGAAATGGTGTCTCACTTTGCTATCAGAGACTTAGACTAGGACTGATAAACACAGCTCTGTTTCAGTGAATTCCTCTAGAATTAAGGAGTGGTCATTGGATATATTTGTTTAGAGACTTCAACGAACCAAACTGCACAAGGGAAGACAGGATGAAAAGACAAAAGTCAGTAGATGTATCCTGCCCTCCCTCCCAATTAAAAACCAGATTACTAGTTAGATTAATACACACACTCATATGTAGCATTTTAACAGGCACACCTAACAAACTGAAGAAAGTCCTTGCCTTCAAGATTAATAAAGAAATAAACAAAGATTCATCTGGAAAACCCCTTCTTGGTTATTCCCACCACTTTCCTTCTAATGTGTGATTGTGTTTTGGTTCAAATAGGTTTTTAAAGACACAAAGAACACAGTTCTCACAGATTATTTTGTAAGATAGTAAATCCACAGAGGTTTTTCTTCTAATCACCCTGCTTTTCTTGTCTGCCTTGAATCCATTCTACTAAAGTTATAGCTACACTTCACTACTATTCCTGAAAATGTCCAAAGAAAGTTTCATTCTCCTCCCATGATCTCACCCAGACTTGCTTAGCCAAGTCATAAGTTGCCTTTGGCTCTCATTTTTTAATTTCTAAAATAATCCCTTGTTTCTAAATGATTTGATAACATACACATTGCCATAATAAATTCTACCACATCACCATATATTGCAACTCCCTCATTTTAAGGGTGTTAAAATCTTGAGGTGAAGTCAGAGCCTGATGTCAATAAATAAGAGAAGAATGCACCCAAACTGGGGAGTAACTTTAAGATTCAAGCACATTTCATGGGCGAAGTTGGGCCACAGTAGTTTTCTGAGGATACAGGTAGATGTGATGGAAGCCCAACAGCACAAGGCATTGTTTGGAAAGAGATGGATGGCAGCAAGGGAAAGCAAACTGGTGGCATAGAGAGCATCATGCAGGAAAGGTAAAATAACTCACAGAAAAGAATGAGCAGAATTGTGGTGGTGGAGGGAGGGGAACATATTGTATGACTCACAGAAAAGAATGATTATTTTATCAGTCACATGTTTAGCTCATTACAGCTGATGTAGAGTCAGCCCATACAAACATAGTGTGAGAGATGAGAATGTCACTAAAATCGAGAATTGGTGAGAAGTCACTGCAGGAAGGGACTAAAACTCTGTCACAGAGTAGAAGACAATTCTGATTCTGCCCTCTAGGTGTTGGTGGTCAAACCACTAGCACACTTAGACCAAAAGGAGTAACAAGCAACCTCCTGTTGCCATATGGCATTTTGGCTTTTAACCTCTATTAACAAAGAAACTACCGAGTGGTTATAGTTAGAAGCTAACAAAGAAATTCAACAGAAATAAGAGCACAAAACTCACAGCCTGACTTCAGTTCAAAATCATAGTCTTTTGATTTCAGAAAATTTCTGTCTTTCCTTTACATGCACATTTAAGACATTAGAAATGTGTAAATGCAGATTTCTTTCCACCACCTGATGCCTCTCGTGAGTCCTTTGCTTCAGAAATGCTCTCAGAGGCCAAATGAATAAATTCTCTCCCTAGGAATAGACAGAGTCCCAAAACACAGGTTAAGTGCAATATAAGGCTTTCCTGGGTGAATGTAACCTCTGTGAACTTTATCTGGCACGGTATACTCTTGTTTCTTTCCCATAGGTTCATGTTGGTGATTCTTCCTTCTCCTTTTCCCTCTCATGTTTTTCCACAGAGATACACAGTTGACTATAAATACATCTCCAGCCATTTCCTGATAATATTCTGTTCATCCCTTCTGCATTCAAAACAGTTTCAGTTCTGCAAATGCAGTCTTGTTTCAGTCATCCCTGAAAACAAAAATTAAGTCTTTGCATAAAAATGCAAATGAAACATGAAACTATGCATGTGCATATCAGATGGTATCAAATAACATAAATGGTTTCAAAGAAATGTTTAAGGCATTAAGTCACATTGCAAAGAGTATTTCTAGCTGCAAGTTCCACAACAAGAATAAATCAACCTTGACAATGAACATGAAAGAGAGAATGAAACCTTTTTGAACACTCAAGGTGGTTTGCTCATTTCCCCCAAACCAAAATGAACGAATTAGTTGATATATATGAAAATTAACTTAGACTAACAACATAATCAGAAAAGATAAACTTTAAAAGATAAACTTTAAAATTAGATTAAAAAGATTAAAATATTACTTGGGGCTGATGAGAGCACATGGTAACACCACAGTAGCTGCTGAGCTGAGTCTTTGTAAGTTAAGGAACAACAGAAAAATAACATATAGTTAAAAAGAGCTGAGCTCAGCCCTTGGACTTTGCTCAGGCACTAATCAGACTTCCAGTGTTTAGTATTTATCCCCTGGCTACTTATTGACCATCGACACCTGGACACACATAAACACAGCCTCTAGCAAAGGGGTGGTCACTGAGGCTCCCTGTGCTTACCCTGCACACAGGTTTCACACGTTCCAATGCCACTTATGTCCAATTAGTTAGCCTCAAATTGCAACAATCAGTTTTAATAAAATTAAATGTTTTATTTTTAGTGAGAATATATAAAAAAAACTTTGACTAATAAAAACAAATTGCATACGTTCTCATAATACTGCTGTAGCAGCACAATGTCGCTCCAACTGTTTCCACTGTGGTGTGTGCAATTATTTATCCTGGCCAAATGTATATTTAACTGCATATACTTAAGCAACATAAGAACATCATGTGGAAGCCTTAATACCTGTTTATACAATAGCAGAGTGTTTTTAAGCCCCATGGAGCTGTGTAACACTGAGCAGTTTAAGCCTCAGGATGTTGGAGCTCAATGCAAAAAGATCAGGAGCAAAGTGACCACTTGTTCTGTGGAGTCTAAACGTCACTGTGAATCTCACTAGCTGTCATAAAAAGGTCAAAAAGTCACTTTATCATACTGCTGGAAAATCTCTATGTCATGAGGAAACTGAGGAATTGAGAAAAGCAGGATAGGATCTACAGATAAGGAGTATATAGACCCCCAATATGGAATATGTAGTAGGACAACAAGGAAGTTACAATGACACCAAGGAATGACATGACATAAGCAGCAGCTCCAAGAATCCTGGGGCAGCAAACATATAGTTATAGTCTTTTGTCCCTGCCACTCCACTCCCCAACTGGTAAAATGCAGCACAGCTGCTCTACAGAAGGGGAATTTCCTTCTACTGGGTGCAGACATTCATTCAATATGGTCCACACACTCCATCCTCTGCACTTCTGTCTATGGACATCCATGGGAAATGAGACATTCCCTGCCCTTTGAAAACTCAGTTGTAGGTGACAGATAAGGCCTGTGGCAGAAGGGGAAAAGAGTGCACCTCTTTGTGAAGTGCCATGGAAACAGGGAAGGAACCTTCATTTTATCTGAAGACATCTTCTGCTTCCACAAGTGCCAGGTCAGGGATACTTTTACTTTCTTTGGTATCAGTCAGCCCAAAAGCACCCCCTGCTTACTTCACTACCTTCTAAAATCATAGGAGATGCCATTCAGGGCAGCTGAAGGAGATAACTGTGAAATACAGAGAATTTTAAATATGAGCTCAAAGTTGTGGATACCTCAGAGCTTCTTCTGCTGTGCTGTGGATGTGGATATTTATTGGATATACCAGGGTAGTGTACCATCCAGCTTCAGACATTTTAGTTAACTGTTCAGTTCAGGAGTCTCATTCCCACGTATATGTAATAGATCAAAGCATCCAGATATCCTGAATTCCTTGGGGGGGTCTCACTGATGGAGACCTTTCATCCCTTCATCCCACCTGCAGTGTTTGAAATCACTGGAGGGGACAAAACTGGGAATAAATGACAGACAGATGGAGAAAGAGAGAGAGATAGAGAGAAAATGAAGGAAGGGAAGAGGGAAGGGAAGAGGGAAGGAGAGGGAAGGAGAGGGAAGGAGAGGGAAGGGAAGGGAAGGGAAGGGAAGGGAAGGGAAGGGAACTCCAGCAAAGCTCAGAAGAGCATGCTTCTTCATACTGAAAAACACATCTTACATTTGGACTCAGAATTGTGATATAATTTTCCAAACAATACCATTACAGGAAACATTCATCTGCTAAAAGGAAAGCTTAGGTCCTGGCTATTAACATTAATATTTCTATTACCATGGAAACAAATACTAATAGACTATTGTTATAATCACAGAATACATAGCTGTATAGCAGGAGGAAAAAACAAACAAACATTGAAATTTACAATTATGGACAACAAAGACAGAGAAACAAAGATCAAAAGGAGAATGTTTAAGTTTTCCAGTAATGAGAGATTTAGAATAAACACAATATTTGAAAATATCACCAGTCTAGAAATCTGCTTTACAGCCACAATGAGCTTCCACGCTCTTCAAACAGCCCCAAACTGGGATTCTGCTTTAGGGGCCTGACAGCTGTCTGCTATTACTTTTATCTATTCAATCTCCAAATCCCAAACTCAGAGGTTACTGGTGTAGGTCAGTTGTGAGACTGTGTTGACTCTCTTGCCATTCGACATGGAAAACCAAACAACAAAGTCTGCTCTGTGTCAGCAAGCATTTCACATTCTTTGGTTTGACATGCAAAGCACAAAGACCCTGATACAGTTCAAAATGGTCTTTGTATCTACAATCTTGTTTACCCTTGGAATACAAGCTTAATTTCCCACATGTCTAAAGTGTTTTGAAAGCCACTTCATACAACAGAAAAGACAGTGCTAATCTCTGGCAGTGGAAGCAGAAATAGAGGGTTTCAGAAGAGCCTCCAAATCAGCACTGAGATCAACTTTATACTCATACACTTCGAGTGGGGGTGTATGAAATGAAGCATCTCGTCAGGAAAATCTAGTTCCAGTGGTGTAGGATCGTGATTTTGCCATCCTGAAATGCAAATTATTCAGCTGCTTAAATCAGGCAGTTTTCCCTGTTTTCACAGAATCAGCACCCACAGCTCAGGAAAAGGCAAGGTCCCTTCACCTGTCCACAAGCCGCAGTGCAGCCTTCCAGGTTCCAGGGAAGCACAAACTGTTTGCACGGGCAAAAAGAAAGTCCAGACAGTCACGATGAGTTGCTCCTCTGAGGGCACCTCCCACCTTCCTTTAGCTTTGTAGTGAACAGCAGCTCCTGACCTAAACATTTTACTTAGGTGCTACAGGAGAGATGTAAATACGCCCTAAAATATAAAGGAATGCAGAATGAGAATCATAGCTACAAAAGCAAGGGGCATGACGCCAGGGGAAAGGTTTCAACAACAAATGCAGCTTCCAAAGCCTAGGTCTGACTATCTCTTACATATGTTTACATCTAATCAAAACAAGCAGTTCTGAAAAGGATTAAAACTAGAGTGATAACCAAGCACATGAAGATTGCCCAATCAACTGATGTTGGAGGGAAGAGCTCGCAGTTGTAGGCTGTTTGGTTTGGTTTGTTTTAGTTCTGAGTGGTAGAATTGCACCTTCTCATATGAAGGTTCTTGAAAACGACAAAGAACTGCTCTCAGCAGCCTTGTCAGCCTGTGGAGGTACTAAACCAGATATTAGAGAACACCTGAATACCTGAGTAAAAGAAGAATAGGATAATTCTTGGCATCTTGAATGTACTGTTCACAGGTCCTTACTGCAGTAAAATCTGCTCTTTTTTGTGGCCACGAATACACAGAGAAGGAATTGTCCCCAAGGAAAACCAATTCTAATTTTATAAAAAGTCAGTTAACTAATAGGCATAAAACTGCTTCCACAGCCAGCTCCCACAGGTAAATCATATATCTGCTATTGCTACACGCCATGATATTTTGGAGCCTGGATAAAAATTTCTACACAAACACAATATCTGCTGAAAAATTACCTACTTGCTTAAGTTATCCCCTCCTCAAAACTCTCTCTAGCCTTCCAACAGCTCCCAGCCTTGCTAAGTTGGTTGTTGGAATCACACTCTTAGCTGCAATCACACAATGAATAAAATTAGACCAAGCCTGAGAAACAAACAAAACTTTCAAACATATCTCCATTCCATTATGCCTCTCTAAACAAAATTAATACTACCAAATCCTACAGAAGTACTGCCCAGAATACTTCATCCAGTGTACCACATGTACACTCCCCAAAAAAAGTGCAAAAAGAAAAAAGGAAAAATATTATTACTGTGTCTACTGAACATATTCACACAAAGCTTGTGTTACACAATGAAGATTTTTGCTTGTAGATCTGAAGAAAACTTTACACGAAGTTTGTTATCTTTTAGACCACTGAAACAGATCTGTCAAGAGACAGATCCCTCGACTGACCTTGCCATGCAGTGTGTCCTTTTCTTCCTTTTGATAATGCTCATTTCAGCCCCCAGGTATAGCTACTATACCTTTGTTAGGAACTACTATTTGTTGCTTAACTTTGCAATTACTTTATGTAATCTAAAACTACTTTGGATTGCAGCTTGTGAAAAGATTCCTTGGAAAATTAAAGTATATGGTATTGTGATTCTAATCAGCAGATCCCAGGGCCATAAACTTCAAAGAATCTTTGCAATGTGAATTTCCCCTGCTTCTGAGAGTCAGTTTTCAAGATAAATGTGGGATCTTTCAAAGACAGAGAGATGGATATCTACAGGTACCAAGGTACAACCTGCATATTTAGAAACAATATCACTTTTTTCTCATGTAGTGATAAAATCCAAACAGGTGGTCAAACAAGGCAGATGATCTGCTAGGCATGAATCACTTCACCAGTCCTGTGACTTTGCCATCAAGCAACTCTAGATGGGCATATATACAAAAACTGCAGTGACTCACAGCACAGACACAGCGAGCAATGAATGCTCAAAACCACTTTTTATCTATATTATCCTAAAAAAAACCCCACTTTTTATCTATATTATCCTAAAAAAAACCTTAGAGAGTTTAAGTTATTTTCTAGAAAATTATGCTTATTTAGTATACAGGATCCTTATACAGGAGTATTCCACTGTCCCAGCAAAGAAAAGAAATGGGAAAAGTGGAGCTTTTAAGTTATCTGAATTGTAGCAACATAATACAACTCCCAGGATGTTCTGGAAGAGAAGGAGCTGTGAACTGATGGCACATAATCTTCCAGGCAGAGTGGAAATAGTGTGGCAGCAACTTCCTCAGCTGAGACCTCCTGAGGTCTGTAGATGACTTCAATGGATGTAGTTACTCCTTTTCCTGACAGAAAAGACATCCTCCCTCTGCAAACTCATTCACACAAAACACCAGAGGAACCTCCCTGCAAGCTCCTTTAGAGTGAAACTCCACAAACACTTATGTCAACACTCCTGAGAGAGCACTGCAGGGCAGGGAGATGCTGTGGGGGAAGGAGATGATGGGAATTCCACTGCCATTACAAGGCAGGAATATCTATTTCTATATATTATTACAGCAATTGGGTCCACCTGAAGTTTAAGACATAAACCAGTCATGTTTTAACAATTTAAGATGAAGACTATCCAGTCTATGTATCTAAATATCTATTCCAGAACCATTTTCTCTGTTTTGCCCCTTTTCTTATGACCACTGCTAGAACAGTAAAACCCCAGCAATGATGAGATGGGGAGTGATGGAGTAGCTCTGCTACACCTTCATTTAACTTCAGCTTCACTGTCTCAATTAAGAAGAAAAACTGAAACCACAGTCAGGACTTTAGGAAGCTGTCTTACCCTACCATAAAACTACATAAAGAATATCTTAATAACAATTTCCTTTTTCTTTTCCTTATACTATAAAATTTTCCATTGTCTACAATAAATCAGCACCTGACAAAAAAAAAAAAAAAAAAGGAAATTTGGTGCAGCTTCTTAAGCAATATCCATCAGCACTATGACTGTAATTCTGCTTTCAGTGGAATCTGCCTCCTCCCAAAAGCAGTGACATCTTCTCTCCCCACTTTTCAAAACAGGCCAATATTTCCCCCAACTTGATGACTTGCTTCAGCTTGCTTTTCAGCCCTTCTGAAGTGTGATCCAAGTTTCCCTGGTTATGAAGGCAATCCAACAATCTTCCCCCACTACAAAGAACTAGCCCATCTTTGTAGTAATCTCATCACTACAGCAGGATTCAAGAAACTAAATTGCAGTTACTGAATTTAAACATACTCCAGACAGAGGGGTTTACTCCACAAATGTGAAATACTGTCTACTACCCGAGTCAAGAGACATATAAATAACCTTAATCTGTTTTTATAAAATGCAAAATAGCAGCAAAATACTACTCTTCAGCTATTTTTGAAAGCCATCATTTTTGCCATTTGTACTGCACTCAATGACATTCTTATTAATAGCAAAGTATGTGTGCTCTGCATGGAATGTCCTCTGGCTTTCTGCTTGGTTTCTGCTTCACTTCCAATTCTTCTTTCCTGTCCATCTCCTGTCCAGGCTCCAGTCTCCTCTGGGATTATTCAAAGATCTTTCCAAAAGCAGGAAATACCTCTAAAATGCTGACTGCCAGGAAGCAGCTTCAGTCACAAATCTGCCTAAGAGGTAATTTGACTGTGGACCTGTTTTTAACCAAGCATGTGACAAGACTGGTACCGTAGTCATCGCATGTGATCAGGATACAGACACTCCTGAAGAGCAACCTCAGCACTGTTTTTACTGTTTTACCTACAGTCCACCAATGCTGTAGCTGCTGGAAGCACCAAGACAACACAATCCACTCTTTGACAAGACAAGCCATTACAGTCAGGAGCTGGGAAGACCTTTCCATGCCTTTATGCAAAGCCAGATAATTCATGCAACCTCAAACAGAACTGTAAAAGGGAAACAATCAAAGTTAATCACACTCAGCAGTATTTTTTTAAGCACTTCATCACTGTTGATTTTTAGAAGGTCATATAGACACTTCCCTGATAGCATTAAAGCTACTCTTGACAAGCTTACATTCACAGTCTCCTGTCACAGTCACAAGGATGTGATAAATCAGCACAGGTCTGAATTATCTTCTCTAAATAACAGCTTACACAGGTAAGCAACTACAGAAAGATTCAATCAGATCTAACCTACCTACACATATTACAAATGCAAGTTATATATGAAGGCAAGGGCCAGATTTAGTCTCAGATGGAGCAGCTGTGCCTGACAATGTGAAATCAACTTAAATAACCAGATGGCACACACCAAGTCCATATATATAGAATAGACAAAACAATAGGATATTTATTTCCAACCTTGAAAAAAAATCCCAAACTAAATTAAAAAAACAACCACAAACTAAATAAAAATGTATTTTAATGACTTTTTTATTTAAAATGTCTTTGTTCTAGGCAAACTGAAATTATCTTGAAGTCAAAAAGTGAGCTCAGCTGTGTTGTGCAATGATTCCATTAACCTTGCAAGCAAGTATTAAATTCAATGCCCTTGTTTGGACTTCTCTGCTGCAGGGGAAAATGTACCTTGTAAGGTCTGTGCTTTACCTTACCAGAGCCAATGAGTAAAGGCCTCACAAACTTTTACAACTAATAGCATAAGAAACTAAACAAGCCAGCATATTGCAAAAATCCCTCTGATAACTTTTTAATGATTAACCTTGTGCTCACAGGTTCACAGTCTTTCACACTTGTTCTCCCATGCATGCAATTAACATCTGCTTTGAACAAGTTAAATAGAATCTTCATATGTTTTCTATATGTACCAATAAAGCAACTCAGCAGCCCTGCTCACTGCCTCACTGAATGAAGAAAACAATTAATTACTGCACAGTTTGATTCAACTCCTCTTCCTTATGCCTATTTTCACCCTGAACACTCCTCAAACTAAGATTAATTTTTTATTCAAGCTGCACATCATGGTCACCCAGCAAGCAAAGAGGAGCAGTTTTTAAATGACTGCCTTATTGTCAAAAACCCCTCATCTCCTGCATAAGATATTATATTCCAAACAGAAAAGACTAAATCAAAGCAACACATCATCGTATCACCAGCTTTGGGACCAAGGGTAATTTTTCTGCCATGCAGAGTCTTTACGGTGTGTGAAGTCTCCCTCCCAGTGAACTGAAAGGACGATTTTCAAAGCTGAAACAACTGACAACATAGGGATTGCATTTCAGTGGGTCACAGCTCCATTCTAGGTGGAATACATTTAAACACAAAAATAATCCCTCTTGTCAAATGTTCCTAATTGGTGCCTGATGTGTGGTGTCTTCAGGAAAGCAGCTCAGCAAACCAGAAGTGTTGCAAGCACAGAAAATATTGGATGGATGACAGGAATGTATCACTGGCTCTTCAGAAAGCTGTTACTTAAACAACAACATACTTTATCTTAGACAAATGCTGAATTTTAAACAGATGCTTTTGCTACTGTGGCAATGCTCAGAAGCCACAGCAGCAGAAGAGGATGACACTAGATCTGTCTCCAGCTGCATCACAAGGTGGCAAACACTCTCACCCACAGGACCAGAAGCAAGTGCTGGTTGGGTTTCAAGCTGCAAATTTCAAAAAGAGATATGGGCTCCTGGAAAAATCCAGCAATATTTTACAACTGGCAAGCATATGTTGACCTGTAATTCAAACTGAGCTAGGATTCTCCAAAAGGTTTCAGTTCTTTTGTTTAGATTTGATATCCTGCTCTTTATTAATATCACGAAGACGCCAAAGTAGATTTAGCTCTAAATCTTGACAGATCTAGATTTACTTTGCTTAGAAAACAAAGCTAAATCCTCCATCACTTGTATTTCCTTAGTAATATATGCATCACTATGAAGAAAGTATCAATAATATCAAGCTCAGGCAAGTGTATTATGTGTTGGGAATGACTTATAGATAGCAAAAAGAGAAAAAACTTTTAGTTCAAAAATTGGTTTGAATGTGTACCTCAAAATTCAGGTTTTATACTTAGAGGCCCATCATGGAAGAAAAAGGGTATGGTTCACTTACTGCATCAACAGTAACATTAATCAAGCTTTGGAAGGGAAAGAAGCAACTATGTGCTGACCTTATTAAAAGCAACAGTATTTAACCCATTTATATCCACATTAACAGAATATTCCACTGGGTTCCTCTGTGACTGCACTACCATAAATCATGGCTTTCCAGTCCTCTAATTCTTGACATTTGGCCTTGACTGTTCACATTGATTCACTGGAATTGGAGGAGAATCAATGGACATGAGGAGAGAATTCCGTCCTTTCTATTTCAAATACTACTAAAACAGGAGGAACACTTTCTTGTGTTGCCTCCCACCACAAAAACGCGGGGGTAATTCCAGCAAAGCACTCAGGAGAAATAAAACCAGCATTTCTCCCGACACCTCCACGAACACAGAACCTAAAATACTCCCGAGAAATTTATATCCACGCACTGAGTGCCTGGATTGCCAAGGGTGTTGAGCTCCTACCTGTCGGCGTCGCCAAGCCCCAGGGCCGTGCTGCGCTGCAGCGTCTCCCGCACCGTGGCCATGCCGTCGGGCAGCCGGTTCAGCCGCCGCGTGTACAGCCCCAGCCCGCCGTCCGTCAGGTACCTGACAACAAGATGCCATCTTCAGTACAACAATACAAAATTCACACGTTATCAGAGCACCTATGTTGCAGTTTCCCCATTTTTAAGTTAAGGATGTTACGTGAAATTAGAAGCAAGGAAAGCGTCATTCTTGATTAGCCCGGAGGTATCCTCTGCCTCTCATCATTCTCCATTACACCTTGCATGCTCTCTCATCACCAAGGCTTGAATTTCAACATTAAATGTGATAAAGAATACTTAAAGAAAACTTAACTTTTATTAACGATACCTCTGTGGAAGTAATTTAATATTTTTGAATGCTATAATTAATGATGTCTTCTTGCCCAAAGAATACATGGGCAAGAACTTATAATTTTTCTGCATGGGTAAAAAAACAATCAAAATTTCAAATCTTTTATAAATTAACCGTAAAAATCACATTGATTTAACCCCTAGATTTTGTCAATGAACAGTAATTTAAAGTATTCCACAACTTATAGAAATCATCATTGATGAAAAGCTTTTTTGCAACCTTCTTTTGGTTCCTACGTTCTACTCTGGCTGCAACTGTGACCTAGAGACACCTAAAAAAAAAATTACTATTACTCTGACTGTTCTTAGGCATTAAGAAGTGCCAGGTGTACATATGACACCTGATAAATAGCTAAGATAGCACATTTCTCACTTTCTAGTTTAGGCAAATGAAAAAATTAATGTTAAATTGAACAGAGATGATACATGGCAGGCAATGGCATGGAGCGAGCCCTGTGTTACCACCATTAGTTCATCAGCTCATGTAGATCTACGTGAGCAGTACTGACAGCTGAGTAAACACACTGTGAAGATTTTCACACACCTGAGACTGAAATAACTCCAACAAGTTCAGCACTACGGTCGCTGTTTCCAGCACACTGCTGGACAAGCACCATACCCCACCAAGATAGGAGCTGACAGGATTGTATCTCCTCAATCCTTTAGCCGCTCTTAGCAAATTGACAGCAGACCACAGAATAATATCCAGATACTCAGGACACCTACTCTGCCTTAAGAAAACACACAGCTTTCTCCCTTATAGTGAGACAACCCTCATCCACA
Source organism: Phainopepla nitens (assembly GCA_013400175.1). NCBI lineage: Eukaryota > Metazoa > Chordata > Aves > Passeriformes > Bombycillidae > Phainopepla > Phainopepla nitens. The sequence goes on from VXBQ01005193.1 coordinate 409,694, forward strand.
GGGAAAGGAGAGATGCTCTGATGCTCCAAGCTGCAGGCAGCAGTGTCTGCTGGCGAGATCTCAATGTGCACATGTGCTTCACCCAACCCAAACTTTGACTACTACATTTTTAAAAATGGGATGGTGAGCAGTTGCAAAGCCTTGCCCAATTTGCTGATCAGCACTGCAGTTCAGTGTATAAATCTGTACAGGGCCATCCCAGCAGCAACCCAGGAGTCTCTGTGGAGTCTAACGAAGAGGTTGCCAAGCCCGTCAAGTCAGACACAGCAGAATTTCCCATTCTGCAAATCTGTGGGGATTCTCCCAGCTCATAAACAAAGACTGTAAAAAGCACAAGGAGCAGTTGTGCTGTAGCATGTAGAATTCGCCTTAGGTTTGGCATTCTAACTTGTGTTTGATGGTTTATAAATATTTTATCATGGAAGAATATGTTTTTTCCTTAAGCTACTAAAATAAAGGGGAAGAAGAGAAAAGTGGAGTTTCAGACCATAGTGTTACACAAACATGCAAAGAGTATTTTGCAAAAACATCTAATGTACATACACTAATTGGTTTACTGCAGCTACTTGTCTGCACACGAAACAAGTTTCTGTAGGAATACTCTCTGCACGTGTGCTGGAAAACGCAGCTTCTGGCTTTGCTGTCAGATTGGTCCTTTGATAAGAAAGATGTTACAGCTGAAATAGATTGCTTTTCATACCTATCACTCAGAATATGTGGAAATAAACCTAGTACTCCTAAGAGTTAGCCATGCTGAAATCAATGCCTTTTCACCAGCATCAGCGTATTTCATCTTCTACAAAGAAGCCCAGCAAGCTAAAAGATTAGAAAAACACTGCAGTAGCTCAAACTGAAAATTGGTTTCAAGCACTGACAAATTTTACATGAGCCAACGGAAGCTGGATGACTTTGGCACCTCAGACAACTAGATCATGACACTTTTCTAAACAAGTTCATGTGAAAAAGCACAGCCATTAAGGATGACTTTTACCCTTTGTACCAATAAGACAAGTTTCTTACATGCCAGAACAACACAGGATGGACTTTTGTATTTTGAAACAGGCTCGTGTAATTACAGTTTGAAAACTTTATATCTTATTTTTATTTCACACAATATCCTCTACTCAGGAATGTTTAATTTGGAAAAGATATCAAAACCAATGACGCCTGAAGTCCTGAATGCAACAGCAAGGTGAAGGAAGAAGGAAAGGCACTAGCTTCTAAAGTCTGTGGAGAAAAACATATTTAAAATAAATACACTACAAAATAAATTAAAAAAACCCTTTTTACTATCCATTGGTTAGTACAGAGGAGATTCAAAGCTACTGGTGCCACAAACCTCCAGCCATTGCCTTCTACTCCTTCCCTTCAAACTTCAATTGTCTTGGCTTTAAGAAACTGTCTTGCCCTTATGAATACTTAATTATTGCTGCAGATTTTTGCTTTATGGGAAAGGAGAATATACTCAAGACATATTTTTCTAAAGAAAATCTTCCAGTGTTTTTTACTCAAGGGGAAACAAGACCAAGGAAGTATTATCCTGTACGTAACTGTAACAGTATTCAGAGTTACTGGAATTTATTGTCCTATCACATCCACAGTGTGGAATCCAAGCATATTGGCCTCTCCTCTACAGTGACACACTGCAGTCCAAACAACTGTACTAGGTCTAAGTGTAATTTATTTGACTTTTCATATTAAAAATCATGACAAATTTGCACTAAAAGCCTTGCTAGCTTCATGACTGCTAAGAATTCCACAAGCACGTTCAGTGCAAAACAAACAGGAGGACTTAAAAGTATTCTTTTATCTGCCCCAAAATAAGAAAAAGTTTAAATATATGATTTGGGGAAAAGCATAGTATCCAGACTGACTTTTATAGAGATAGGTAAATTGTACAAAAAATTTAATCTCACAGATGCTTTATGAATGGTACCAACAGCCCAGAGGGGAATGACTGCCTTTAATGAAGCTGAATATAATAATGTTTAATGAATGGGCAGTGAAACAGTCTTGTTAAAAGGAGTTTCTGATCTTTCCAGGAATTAATATACAAATACTCATTGCTATAGCTTTGCTCTTCATCAGCAAGGAAAAAAAAACCCAACTAATTTCTGCCAATATAAAAAGACTCAGGTTAACAAGAGTGGTAATATGCATTTCTAACATACAATTAGGACTTCTAGCCCACTTTCTAGGTGACACTTTTTTCCTACTAGAAAGCAGCTCCCTGCCCTGCATTACAGTCATAAAGTAATTTGCTTTGGAGAACCCGAACCTTTAAGCTTCTCTTTTCTTTATCCAAATACACCCTTTCTGTGCCTCTGAAATTCTGTAACAAGCCCTTCCAAGTGTAATATTTTTAGACTGTTTCTGATGCTGAAGTGATTTATTCCCCTTTCCTGAAAGGCACACTGAGGAAACAGGAATGGGTCATGCCAAGGATCAGCAAAATCCAGTGGTCTGAATCACTTGACTCCTGTCTGTACTCCCTACTTACTGACACATACGGCCAGCCAACAGCACACTTTCTTTTACGGTCTGACAACTCTGCCACTTCATATATATTCAGTTCACTCCTAAATGCATGAACATGAATTTTCCAAGTTTGAAAATAGATAGCCAAGGGAAAAGCATTCTTTACTTAAGGATTAGGAAGAGAAGGAGCAGCAGGTAAATCAGCAACACCCAACAGACTGGGCAAGCGTACCCTGACCTGCTCAGGATCCTGTAGCTCCACACTCCCAATCCCACATGCAGGAGACCAGCAACGTGCCTCGAATGGGCCTCAGGTGCTCCTGCCTTCCTCCTGCTGCTCTGGATTACAGTCTGGTGTGGAAGTAGCTGCCCAGGTGTCTCCTGGGCAGAGGACTTGCCCAGGGAATTGTTTCACATATCAACATCTGCTTTGACACAAGGAAATGTTCTCTTATTGATGTAGCTGTAACACTGTTATGCTTAATGCTTTCCTTTAAATCTCTATTTTCACTAGGCTTCATCTGTCTCATCATTACAGTCAGTTAAACGAGATTAAGAAGTTTAACGAGCTTGAGTATCAAAGAACAACTCTAACTTTGCCAGTCACTAAAAACCCACAGCAGAGAATTCCCCAGTGCTGTTTCTAAAATATGCTGGATGGGATCAAAACCATCCTGTTACTGCTACTACAAATATGTCCTCAGTCTGACTTAAAAAGAAATGCTACCCTCACAGCTAGATGATGACAACTGCAAATTTCTCCATTTAGTATCAATTTGATCTGCATTTTTCATCACAACATTGGCATTAGACCATATGGGAGTTTCCCATGTTTATATCCCCCAAAATCTTTCCAATCACTATTCTTGCCTGACTTGAATCAGTACTGGGTAAGTACCTGATCTCTCCAGCCAAAGGGTTGGACACAGACTCTGTCTACAAGCCTGTGGTTGGTTTAAATTTGATTATTGATCCCCGTGAATTTTAACAAGAACAGGATTAGATCCTGAGCTTGCAGGTAGGGACTCCTAATACAATACCCAAACCCCTAATGTTAGAGCAAATATTACAGTTCAGTTTCACAGAACGGCAAATCTATTGCTCAATTAATAAAATTTAATTTATATTTAAGGTAATCTATAATTTATAAATTATTAGACTTTACTAATAATCAGTAACTATTTATAACTAACAAACTAATGAATGAACTATGAATTGTTTTGCAGATGCTTAAACCAAACATGGAGCAAGACCTGAACAAATTACTTGCAGACTCAAAAATCCTAAACACTGTTGGAAAGGAGGAGATACCTGTTCCACTAACAGGTAAGACAGGAAAAATGAGCTTATGCGAAACTTAGTAAGTATATATTAGTTTAATAGTTTATTTAGAGAAACCTCTCACGTGCAAATCAGTAATAGCATGACTGGTGCTGCTTATTCACACTGTTCAAACCAGTCTAGAAGCAAAACAAGTTCATCCCATTAACTATTTAATGCCCAGACCTTTTTCCATTAAAAAAAAAAAAGAAAAAAAAAGGAAAAAAATAAAAAAGAAAGGAAAAAAAAATCTGCAGAAATAAGTGGCTTTTGTGAAATCAATATTCTTCTGTCTTGAGATGAATTAAAGCTGCCTGGCACATAAGTCCTTCAACAGCCATCAAATAACAATTTTTGGGCAGTGCTGTCCAAGGCTAATTTCTTTTCTATGTCTTCTCAGCTTCAAGCAGTCTGCAGGCAAGAAATTCCAAAGACAGTACAGCCTGTAAGGGAGTTGGGTGGCTGCTGCTCCTACACATCCCCACATCCACAACAACAGCTCTGACAGAGCTCTTGAAGAAACTGGTTTCCTGTGGAATGAGCAGTCTTAGATACACGTAGTCAAAGAGAAGTTGTCAACATTTAAAAGAGTATTAGACTGAAATGAAGTCAGTTTCTCATATGGCTGCAGCTATTCCTGTTCCAGAGGAGAGTCTCCAGTGCATGATCCTCTTTCCAACACTCACTCCATCTGTCAGCCAGAAGCACCTGAATCACAAATTCACCTTCACCTCAAGAAGGAGGCCTGCTCCACCATTGCTTTTAAAATTCTTTTTAAAATCTAGTCAGCCTAGACAGACTGGGATGGAGTCAGAATGGAAAACACTTAAGAGGTCAATCCTTTCATGTGTGCAAATGTACTCTGGACCCCAGGGAAACACAGGTGGAAACTCATTACTGAAAAGAGGACAACACTCACATCCACCAAGCACCAGACCACCACCAGGCTGCTGGCCTGAAGCCAGCTGAGGGCCCACCAGAACCAGGCAGCTGTTCAACAGGGCTTTGCACATGCCAATTTTAATTTCAATGCCTAAATTCTTTCTCAGAGTCCATTTCAATGAAAATCATAGAACTAAGCTATAGAATAAGTGATCCAGTTTTCATCACCCTCTTCAGTTCTGTTCAGGAGAGGAATGACCTGTGACCAAACAGGATTAAGGAGGGGGTGCAGCTTCTCCAGAGGTTCTCAGCTGCGTCAGCAGCAGAGCAAGAGTAACTCCACAGTGACTTTGGATTACTCCCTCATGCCCACTCTTTTCCTGCAGATGATCCACATTGACACAGTGTGAATGACTGCATCCCCCTCTACTGGCTAGCCCCAGACTGGGACCCTATTTTGTCCTTTAGAAGCTGTCTCTTCACTCAAATTACAACAACCTGTTGGCACTGATGCAGCAGTTCAAACACTGCTGCGGTATTTATTACAAAAGAAGCCCAAAATGGGATAACTGCTATTAAATGGTATTTTGGTAATTGTTAACAATAGGTCAGCATGTAGAAGTAAGTAAAAATACAAAACACCACAACTATTGCATTCATTTTATTGATTAACACTACATATGACCTACCATGGGTATTTTATCATTATACTGAAAAAAAAGCTGATGTATAAGGTTATAATTCACAGGCCTACGTTGTCTTTCTATGCTAAATCACACTGCAAGAAAGGTTCTACGAGAGTGTGTTATCTGAAATATCACTTGAGATAAATGATAAACACTGTCTTATTGATGAAGCTGACATAAGAACTACTCCTGAAGTGAGTGCAATATTTAAGAATACTTAAAACAATATACATAATTAATAATATTGAAAATGCTTGTGCAATATCCTACTCATGTCTCCTGCAAAGAACTGTAAGTACAGTTCTTGGAATAAGAATACTATCGTTATTTAAACACTGCCATAATTTTCCCTTTTAACTTTTACAGCACCAAGTAATGCCTGACTTTAAATCCAAACTCAGTTGCAACCTGGTTTGCTATAAAGTCAGAAGTTAATGTTTCCTTATCCCTTCTCATGAAAGTCAAACTTTTGAGTTTACTTGCCCAACCCCTTCATTATTTTGTCAATTATCCATTTACCATATATAGATGCTATTCTGCAATGTTGAAAAGACCACAGTGTAGAAACAGTCAGCCCCAGCAAGATCAAAGGCAGTTCAAATAAACACTCTGTTCAAACACAAAAGAAAAATAAAATAAACCTCCGAATGAGTCTCAGTCATGTTGAAGGGCTAGAGCCACAAAAGGAATGCAGTTTCACCTATCCACTGTATTTAGATGAAACCTTATCACTATAACCATATCATTTAAAGAGCAGTGTCCAGTGAATGACTAATATACTGTAACCAAAAGTGTTGCAAAGAACAAATACAGTGGTAATAACTATGGAAAGAAATGGGTCAGAAGAGCCTATAGACAGAGTACTGAATCAATGCACAGGGCACTCACGTTCTCACTCAGCCCAGGATTAGCTCAGGCACTCCTGATTTTCAGCAAGCCACAAGTTACCTGGAGCAGCAACCACTCCTGCTCCAGACAGCTTAGAAGGAAAGGGTTTCTCTCACGGTTATCAATAACAAATTCTCATTAGCAGTAAACTGCAGTCCTCCTCCTGGGAAACCTCAGCCCTAGGGGAGGTCTGTTATACCACCTGTGACCCTGACATCTGAGGAAAATGCGTCACTGTCTGACTGGTAAAAAACTCAAAACCAAGAAACAGCTGCAAGAATCCTACAAATACCAACTACACTTAATATTCAGTGAAATCAGTCCTCAGTTTCAGCTCTTTTTTGCCTCCCAACAGATGTAACTCCTTAATGTAAGCCTGCTTCAGAACTCTATTTCAGTGATTATTTGGTCCATGAAGGGCACAGTGCTTGTGGGTGAATTTGAGACCTGAGCAGATGCAGGGACAAAGTCTGATTCCCCAGTCCAAAGTGGCCTGTTTTCCCTTTTAGCATCCTTCATGCATGTTCCAAATTCAACTGCTTCCAGTGCTTGTAGAACAATCCCCAGGGAGCATAAAGGTTTGAATAAACAAGATAAAATCATAACCCCATGAGGACTGTGCATGCAAAGACATCAAGTGGTTGCAGAAACAGAGATGTGGAATGGGAATATATCACCACGAAATCATCAAATATGGCGAGATTATTAAAATGGTAAAATGTATGCCCGCAACAACAACCACTGCCACAGGAGGTGGCTGCAAGGAGAATTTTAGCACAGTGCCCCAGCCATTGTTGGAACACAGCTGGAACAGCCATGCTTCTGCAAAAAATGATTTTGACAAAGGTGTGTTTGCAGACCCAAAGCCATTTCCTGAGAAAACTTGTGACCAGCACTAATCAGTATATCCACGCTGTTAATTCTACACAGAAAGCTGCACACTTAAGGTAATGAAAACAGGGACAGAGGATTAATTAAATGAAAAGAAAATAATTATAAAAGACCTTTTTTTTTGGACCAACAGCCCTGTTGCTGCATTCCAATAAGAGATAAAAAGGAAATTAAGTCTACATCTCATTAGAGAAAACTGGGGCTAAGGAGACAAAAAAAAGGTAGGAATGTGTATGTTAGTAGCCAGAGGGAGACTGAAGTGGACAAAAGCCATCTGAACAAATACAAAAAATACACGAGAATTAACATCCCCACCTAGGACAATCTTTGGGGTAGAGAGGTGAGACAATTCTGGGCTCTGAGGTGCCACCTTCCAATGAGGCTCTGAGCCCCCAGCTCAGCCAGCCACCAAAAGGAGTGGGCTGGGGGCTCACTCCCCAGCTCACACAAATCCTATTACTGTTGCTTAATCACTGGGTTATGTTTTAGACCTTACAAAAAGGCAACTTCTTACCTTTGATCCACCCCCTGGAGACTTGCTTAGTTTAAGAGCTGTTCTCTGTCCCTTTGGCAAAGATACTCTTCCTTAACCCTAAGAAAGCAATCCTGGTGTCTGCCAGAGCTCTGCTTGAGCAGACTCATTAAGGGAGGCCAAACGAAACTTCCCATGACCCAGTACATTTCAGAGAAAGCACCAGGATCACAGGGCTAAACTACTTTTTTTTGGCTATTGGATTTATTTTGGCTGTAACAAATATTTTGGCTTCCTTCCCTATCAGTTTGCCAATGAAAACACAGATCCAAGGTTTTCAGACTCGGGTTGCAGCAATTCTAAAAAATGACAAAGTGAAACACATACCAGCTAATAAAGAGCTATTCATGCTCTAAATACCCTCTTGTGCTGCTCTGCACACAGTGCAGCTCGGCTTCTGGAAATGTTGAGCCTGTTTGCCCTACCATTGATCTTGGTGATTTGTTCTGCAGCAAGTCACATGGATTCCTTCCTTACAAGCAACCTCTCTGATTTCTAAGCAGTTTATTATTCCTCTCCTACAAAAACACAATGCCATCCTATTTTTTCTTACTATTTGAATTAAACAGACATTGGGGAACATAACTTATAGAACAGGCTATCAAACATCTGTTCACACTGCAGAGGGCAACCCAGTGTCATTAGGTGTCACCAAAGGTAAAAACCTTTTTTTTTTATCCTTCTCCATTAATATTGGAATGCTGTTATTGCAATTTAATACCGCAATATTCCCTTCTCAAGGAATCCACTAACATGATTACCCTCCACAGACTGCAACCCCAGGCTTGTGGGCTGCTTGCAGCAATGCTCCTTCCAAATGTCCACCAGCGCAGCAAGGAGAGGACTCCCAAACTGCCCATCTCCAAACTCTGTACAAAACCTGGAAATGGAGCTTCATCTTTCCAACAATGGATTGATCTACAATACCAGTTACATCCTTGGAACTTAGTCAATGACTCCAACAATGCTATATGAATTGATAAACCAACTCACACTATTTAGCAAAAGAGACTTCTGCAGCGAAAAGAACACTTCTTGTCCTAAGAACCTTAAATTGAGATCTCATTTATCAGTATGTGGCTACTACACAAGTGAAAAGTGAAAAGTATCTCACTCCTTTAAAAACTAGTGGGGAAAAAAGAGTCAGATACTCAGTTAAAGATGTCCCAATGCTCAAGGCCAGGAGTGAGGTGGGGTGGAGTATATGACTCTTATGCTACATTAATCTTTCTTGGTATATAACTCACTGCTTTGGTGGCAGAGGTATCAACTGGCAAAACCATTTTCCTACCCAGAATCTAAACAACACTCTTGTACTTTCAGACTATGGCGACTCCCAATTTTTAACCTGCAGGATGACCAGACACAGAAAAGGAAATGGTACACAGATATGAGTGAAGGTACCAATATATATTTCTCTAGCTATATTATTCATAAATTTGACAGCTTTTCTATTTTTTCTTTTCCTCAACCTGGAATCTGAATTTTAGACACTAAGTAAAGGTCTGCAAAGACTGGGGCTCCTCTCTGAGCAGCAGCAGGCTGAGCTGACACAGTTCTGCCAGGGGTAATTATCAACTCAAGGTGTTTTATGGAAACCACAGTGCTACTTAGAATTTACTTTCCTACCTTCCAGACCAAAACTACAGCCACAAATTTAAATAGAATTCATAGTCCACAGGAAAAGCAGTAACTGTTACTGCAATAAACATTACAAAGTCCAGGTGTTAGTTGATTTATATGAGGAAAACACAAGGTGCTTTAAGTGATTTGATGCATTATTAATGCAGCAACAGCTGCTGGTGTTTTATCTGAACCAGAATTTTACACTGATTTTTGCATCAGCTACTTTACTATATGCTTTCCTAATAAAGCATTAAAAAGAAGGTGTCTGACTTTTCAAAAAGTGAGAAAATATCCAAATATTCATAACAGACAAAATTAATGGAAGCTTCCAGATGGTGTAACTGAACTGGTTAAGTTAATGACAAACCAGCAGCTGGATTCCAGTGAGACACATTACATCTTTCAAAAAAGCCAACAGCACTAGAAATGTCACTAATAAAAAAAATTACAAAAAAGCAAAGGATGCAAGATGGCCAGACAGGGCTGCCACAAAAAAAACCCCAAACCAACCAACCAACCAAACAAACAACCCCCCACAAAACAAAACAAAACAAAAAACCCAAACCAAACCAAAACCACACCAAACCATTTAAATCTCAAAGGTAATTTTAAACATCAATCCAATGCTAGTGTACTTGAGCTAAGAAAAAAATGACTTCTAAAGTAGGAACTGAAAGTAGACAAAATGAATACTGACGTTGGAGCAAAGAACAAAGGCTTTTTCCAGTCAAGGCAGAGATAAAATGCTGATGTAAAACCTTGTTAATAATTGCCTATCACTTCATATTTCTGCACGCTGACTTGTTCTTTAAACGTTTTTTAGCACGTATCACTATTTTAGCTAACACAGAGATGCAAACTCATTTCCTTTCAGTGAACCGGCCCCTCAAAGGTCCGGCAGCAAAAGAGCTCAGCAAAGTACAAAACGCGTCTCACTCCCTCCATCTCGTGGGCAGGAATGAATGTTGCAACCATGATGAGTCGACTCAGGAAAATGTTAACCACGTGCAAGAATATCTTCATATCTAGAGGTATTTTCTTAAAGTGCACTTAAAAACTTGAATTTTGTTTAAATCCCTCTGTGATAATGAGCTGCCTCTCCAAAGTAGTAAAATATCTTTGGTGTCGGCTTTTTATTTCTCAAAATGGAAATCCAGAGCTATAAACAGAACAGAAGAATCACACAAAGCGAGGCATTAACTCACCCACTGGTGATGTCGTCAGCCCTGATGTTCTTGCCCAGCACGTCACCGTCGCTCATGTAGCCGGTGGCATCCATGGCGATGCCCTCAAGGTCGATGTCGTCGCTGGCCTTGTCAGCAATGTCCACGTGGCAGATGCTGCTGCCGCGCGTGGCCAGCTGCCGCCGCAGCGGGGCCGAGTACAGGTAGCGTCCGGCGCCTGGCTCGGCGCTGACGAAGCGGCTGGCATTGCCCCGCGGTGGGTAGCCGTTCCCCATGGACGGTGCGTCGCCGGCCTGCAGCCGCGGGCTGGACTGGCCCAGTCTCCAGGACAGCGGCGTCGGCCGCCCCGTCAGGCTGAGGATGCTGCGGCCACTGATCTCGGTGGTGACGTTGGTGTCAAACGTGGTCTCCAACGTACTTGAAAGGAGAGATGTGATGCCTTAGGATTTTAGCTTTGATATGTTTCAAATCCTGTACTGCTTTAGTGTGTAACTCTCAACTCAATATAGAGTGTTGGTTAGTCACATTTTGGTCAGACAGAAAATCCCTCTGGGCCTGGAACTCAAGGACACCTCTCGCTGCATAAAGAGAAAGGCAACTGGGGGCAAACTTGGAGTAAATGACTTCATTACCTGAAGCTGTAATTGGAGAATTAACCCCGATATGTAAATAGACCAAATTTATAACTGTCTGAAAAACTCATGACCATCATCCATCTTGGGTGTAGCCTCTGGAAAGCTTCTGACTGCCCAATGGGTACCTGTTTGAAGGCTTTTAATAAATACCCACTTTACTCTTCTAATCTTGTCTAGCCTCTGTTCTAGGTAGCCACTCCAAGGCATCAGATCAAATGTGGCTCTTACATGGAATGCTGTGAGCTTTCAGAAGCTTCCAAGGCCCTGAATGCTCACCAAGTTATTGATTGTATGTAATAGCACTAACAATTCACTGCTGCAGCACTTGGGGAGATCCTTTCTTTCCCCTTTTCGGGTCCTTCCCCCACATTCCTAAAGAGGCTCTTGCACCCAGGCCACCAGGTGCTCTACATTCACATGAGAAGACTTAAGCAGGAACTATTTAATGGATTATCCATCGTATCAAAGTGTAACTTTCTCACCTTCAAGCACATATAACAGTGAGGGAGTGGGATAATAAGCTAACTAAAGGAAAACCTGCTGAAGTTCTATTTTTCTGATATATTTCCTTTAATTGTCTGCATTCATGATAATTTCAACTCTGGAGATGTGTCCAGCACCAAATGGTAGCTATTTCTACACCATGAAGAGGAGTAAATAAAAAAAGTAAGAAGAAAGGCCAATATATTTCTTCAAAATATATTTTGTATACTAACAAACCAATAATGAACTATGAACTGCTTTGAAGATGTTAAAACCCAAGCCAGAAAAAGCAATAAATTACTCATATATTCATGAGTGATGAATAACTCATGAACATACGAGTAACTTATTGGATTTTTTTATTACCAATAAAAATACTGGTAATATTTATATATGAAACCCTAAAAATGGGACTACACCATGAGTTTTCAGGTGATGTGTACAGATCACATGACTACACCCTGAATACGCATAGCTGAGTTGTAGTGAATTTATTTTGAAGCTAATCCATAGCTGCAAGTTCTTGTACCCACATGAACTCCTCTCTTCATTTCCTGCTCAACTAAGTGCCACTTTTTTTTTTATTTATTGTGGATATTAGTAAAAATAAACATCATTGTACCATTTCCAGTATTATATATAAGCAAAAAGCTCTGTATTCTCTGGTTATAGTAATTAAACCATGAAGAGCTGTAACATTAATTGAAATTTGCAAAGAAAGATAGCTTTGGGAGTTTGTCTTTGCCAGTTCTGCTTCAGTTTTAGATACAAAGCCAGAACATAAAGCGTTTCCCCCAATAAACTTATTTAGGGCTGGGGTACATAAGTCACCAAGCATTAGGTAGGACCCCAACCTTATTAGGGGCCAAACAACTTATTCTCCGAAACTTCCTCTTCAACACTGAAAAGAACTAACTCACATAATGTTTAAATGTAATAGCAATCTTCATCTATTTACAGCATATTTTAAATATTGCTGAAGATTTCCAAATGCTGCTTTACAAAGAAAAAGCAGTTACATTCAGGGAATGACTAACAATACTAGAAAAAATTGTTTGTCCAAAGTTTGGTCAGGAATTTAAATTATGCACTTGATTATGTGGGTCAAGCACAGTTCACCTCTTATTTAAACAAAGTATTACACACAGCGGGGAGAGAGGCGTAATGCACTGAAGTTACACAAGAGTAAGAAGAAACATTTTAAACTGGAACTTATATTCAAACATCACCTCACACATTTAAGAAGAAGTGTTTATTCTTGACCTTTGAGTCAATACACACCCCATCTCATCAATTCCTCTTCATACATCTCAATAACCAGAAAATATTATTCAAATTCTGTGCATTAAAGACAAAAATTACAAGATCAGTATCTCCCATTGCCAGTGTCAATCATTTTTTTAAGGATGCAACCCAGCCAGGTGTGAAGTAAGCACAGAGTGGTTTCCATTTTCCTACGAAGGCAGTGGTGCCCTTACCTGTGGGTGACCTGGGTTCCCCGCAAACTCGACATGGTTTCCTCTAGGTTCTGCCGAAGGTCAGCGATGTTCTTCACGGTTCGCAACCGCCGAGTCTCCGGATCCTCCCCTACAGGCAAAGTAAGCCATAAGTAGGACCAGGCAGGGAACAGCACAGAACTGAGCTGCTACCCATGCCTGAATCTGACTCAAGTGCACTTTTTTCTGACTTTCTAAACTGGTTAGGACTGAGATTCCATTTCCCTCTGCAGGTACCTGCCATCATCTCATCCTGACTGAAATGAGCTCTGCAGGGTTACCCTCATTGCACCGGCTGCCTTTGAGATGTTGCTGTACTGTCATTTCCCATATGACCCAGTTTAAATTCTGGTTAACTTTCAACCTCATTAGAATATACATTCCATCAATACCACCCTCTGCATCTCACATATTGACACAATTAACTTTTAACCTGACACAGACAATTTCTCCAATACTGTGTTTTCAGTAGATCTTCTTTGTCCTATAATAACAGCTTTCCATAAACTAATCTGTGCTGACTGGGTGTGCGCTCCATGCTGAGTGATGTTTCAGGTAAAATAACAAAAGGGGTTTTTCTGTCAACATCACCACACAGTTACTGTTCCAAAAATGTGCTACACGACACAAAGTTGGGGGATGATTTCGTTTCCATGGCATTTAGAAATCCTGTACTTTAAATACTTTGTTCTAAAACACATTCATGTCCTGCTCTTTAAAAGCAGAGTTTATGTACACAAAAAAAGTCTTCCTACTGCCTCAGGATAATTTCATTTTATCAAATTAATAATTTAATTAGTGCTTCAGCATAATTTATTTACATGCTCTCAGCTGTCATTTCAGAAATGCTCTGGTTGCTACCTCAGCTGAGCTTTATAGAGTTAAATCCTCTAAGAGGCCGAAGAGAAGTGAATTTCTAGAAGTGCCAGCTTATTCTTTGTAAGCTGAAAGCTGGAACAGAAAACCTCCAAAAAACTGCCACAAAGCTTCTGTTGGGCACAGAAGGAAATTATTTCATTCTAAAGGGTTTACAACTCATGACTAAAGAAAATAATACAGTAAATGTAAAACTTTTCACATTTTATATATCAGCCTTCTTTGTACAAGTGATGCATTTTTGAGCTGCCAGGATGCTGGGCACCCACACAATTGCTAGTTTAGATGGATATCTATATATTACCCATATTGGAAGTGAGAACCAGATAAAAAAGTTTTTGTTGGAACTTTCTACACTCTCTGCTTTAAATTCGATGTTTCTAAAAGATGCCAGGTTGGTGGCATAGAAAAACCCATTCACACTCTGTTGCCTACAAAGCAGCAGTGCTACAAACTACTGATCAAAGTGCTTAGTGCCCATGTGAGCATTTTTCTTTTAATCAGTCTCTGCTCTCTGGGAAATCATCTCCCTGAGTTACAATTCACTTAAGCCAGAGGGTCAAACAATTATGGTCTGGCTGGACTGGAAACATCCACCTAACAAGACTGATTACTTTAGCCAGTGGGTCTCTGGGACAGAAAACATTTTCTATACTCATGGATCTACAAATTTCTGTAGTAAAAACCATAAAATATTTATAGGCCTTTAGCTTAACAAAGGTCATAGTGCTCTTTTACAGATCATTTCTCTCATAGATGTGAAAGCAAATGGTAGGTAACTTCTTAGGAAAACACACAGGAGACAAACTAAACCAATTTCTTCTGAGATCACTCTTATGACTAAATTGATACCAAATTTTCACTTAAATTACATTCCACAGCTTGAATTGTAGCTATACTTAAAAGACAGCTATTGGACAGTTGGCCTCTAGTGCTTATTTCTGAAATCGCTTAGCTCCTCAGGAGCAGGCAGCGTCCTTAAACAATTCTGCTTCCACTTTTCCCTACCTATGCTCTCTTTTGTTTTTATATGCTTTTAAATTAACAGTATGCAGGGAGGGAAGATATCCGTGCCTTATTTCTTCTAATTCATTTGGGCTGAGGGACTATTTTGTTTAGTTTCCTCTGTTTCCCCCAAGGCCCCTTCATGGATACTGCTGTCTGGTCTGGCTGTGCACAGCTGGGCTTTGCATCTCCCTTGTTTGAGGTTGCCAGCTGTCTTCTGCCTCTGGATCCCAAAAATTACATATTCTAGTTGAGTAATAGTTTGTACTTCCATAACATCTGTCATTAAAGGCTGAAGATCTTTTGTGATCTAGAAACACTTCTCAGTTTGCAGGGTGAAATACATCCAGCCCAGTCACTATGATTATTAAGCGGTAATGCTGAAAAAGTTTAAGCAGCTGGACACTGTATTTCTTACTTGCAACTCTCATATTTAAATATAAATCCAAAATTGTTCTCAAGGATTTTATCCCTTGTGCTTTTTATCTGCCTTTTAAGTACTTAATCCACCTATGTATAAGTTGTACACATAGATATGCTCACTTAAGCATTTCTGCAACCCCTTTCCTCTCCAGTGACTCTTTTTTTGACCTCACCTTTGCCATCAGCAGACAGGTATAAAAGGCAGCATTGATAGAATATGCAATACAGTACGAAGTTAATCTCATTGTGAAACTTTTAGCCACATCCCTTTTCCAAGGAGGGTATTTGGTTTCAAATCCCACATTATACTGGGGAACACTAAGACTAAGTGGATGGAAAAAACCTGAGATATTCTACAGATGAGATATCCTGCAATAGCATACAGTAAGCAAAGTCATAGATATTGCTGAAATGGGGACAGGAGGAGATCAGACTGTGACTTCAAAAACACATTTTAGACCACATTAGTAGAATCTAGTAGATTCTAACAGAATATGGTTGCTGAAAATCACTTTGTTACATTGATAAGTTGAATTTTTTTTTTTTTGCTAGCTAGCATGTACTTCTCACAGTAGCAGGAATTCTAGATAAATATACCAGGTACTTCCTGATTTAGACTGCTCATATTCTATCCACAACCACTTTCAGCTTCTGTATGCTGGACACAGTAGAGTGTAGTTGGATTTTGGTGCCCTATGGCTGCGAAGGCTATTTCTCAAATTGATCAGATTCATGTGAGTGATACTGAGATTCCTCCAAACCAAAATATCAAGGAAATGAACACAGTCTCTTCTGTAAGCTCTGAAATGAAGTTTTTAAAACTAAACTATGCATATTAAATGCTTGGGATCTTTATAGTAGTTTAATCCTGAAAAATGCTGCAAAAAGATTAAGCAGGCAGAATTCCTGGTGATTTCAAGAAATTTGGGGAGCACATTTGTGCTGAACTTAAGCATTTAGAGTTCAGATTATTGACACCTGATTTTCATTGCTGAAGAGCTGAAGGAAATATAGTTATTAAGAACCAAAGCATTAGAAACAGAATCAGCTTGCTCTAGCCCATTCTTATTTAACCAGACCACAGCTAGTAATGGGTCATGCTGCAAGACTTACCTGAGAGGTCCTCAAGGGCAGGCTGGGCAGTTTTGACATAAAGAGCAGAATCCATGCTGACCCCTCCTGTGCTGGCCTCGGCTGTTACGTTTCCTTCATTGTCTGTCTGAGATCTGGAAAGCAAAACAAAACAGGGATGTGCAGCCACTCTGCATCCAAAGTATCTCAACGAGACAAGTGCACCTGCCATCAGCCACTCTGTCCCACTCTTCAGAACAGACCAGCAGACTGATTTTACATAATTCATTAGTCCCATGTTGAATTATGTCCTAGAAATGGAAACAAGCACTCAGCTGTAAAAAATAAAAAATTCATAGTCAAAAATAAGCTTCACAGCTCATCAGATGGGGTCTTAAAACACTTTGATTTCCAGATGTATTTTAATTATCAATAACATCAGTTGTTGTGGCTAATCTGATCCTCTCCAATAAAGTCTGTATTGCATGAGGATAAAGCAGGGAGCATGTGACGGCATGTTACACACCTGCTGGGTTCCCTTCAACATCACTTCCATTTTAAAAGAAATGACTGGGCAAAACCAACTTCAAACTCCAATTTATTGTCTGGTATTATGGCTGCCAAGTAATGAAAGGTGATGTAAAGATCTATTGTCAGATTTGAGTAAGATATTGCAACTCATTTCACCTTACTAATCGTGCTGTGTTTTGCTCATAGAGCCACACCAACAGGCAGCTGGAAGTTCTCCTGCCCCAAGGAGAAGTGCTGTAAAAAAGTGAAGACACAGAGGGGAATTATCATTGCAATACTCTTAATTTCACCTGACTCTTGTAGCAGGATGCTCTGCCTGGGGTGGGGGTAAAACAACTGGAACAATGCCCTATTTACAGAGCTGTCTATGGTGGAAGGAGAAGGGGCCTCTTGCTGCTTTTGGTGTTGAATAATGCTGAAACCAGCCTGACTCATCAACCCGAAAGTTCAATCTCCTGATAGGGAGGTAAAGATGTGGCAGACCTGGTAAAGTACCTGATAAAGGAACCAACCCCATGAGATGGCTGTCCAAACCAAAAATCCCATCCCCTGACTGAGAAACTTCTTGTGCTCCAGTCAAGCTGTGTCCTTCAGAATCTCTGCTACTGATTTCCCTCTTGTTACTCCCCTACTATTCCTAGGATACTTCCCTATGTATCCTCTACTGCCACTGTCAAAAAGAAGGTGCTTCAAACAGAAAACAGACTAGACAGAGGTTAGCTGTGACTTCATTTGGCTGCTCTTTTCCTTATGTCAAAGTTAATACATACAACACCACAAACCTCTCGTCTGGCATTACTTAAATGAAAGGATTTTTTTTTTTTTAAAGTTCCAATTCCTGCTTATAGTGAGGCAGCTCCACCACCGTCAGCCACAATGATGACTCCAAGTGTGTCTTGGCATTGTTACAATTTTCAAAGCTAAGGTGCACAAACCAAACCCGATACACGTTCTTGTATCCTTTGGAAGAGCAGCACAGGGTCAAGGAGCTGTTCAGATTGTCATCTTTCCTGGTAGTAGGGTTGGATACAACCATTACTCCCCCTCCTGTCTATCACAACTTCTCATACAGCCTCACCATCAGTTTTTGTGAAAATGCATAAATTGCCTACACTCTTGAAGCAAGAAGTTTCTCCATGATGTAGCATTTACCTTGTTGCTCCACCCCCCGAAAGTGTCCAGAATGGCCCGTCTGGGCACCGCCTTCCCCGCCGCAGCGTGTCCCATACCTGTACATGAAGGGTGCGACCGTGGCGGTGTTGGGGTGGCTGTATTGCTGCTGGGGATGAGGTAGCTGCACACTCACGGTGTTGCTGCCTGTGGTGTGGGTCGTCACCGTGGGCCCATTCACAGCCTGGCTGCTGCTGCTGCTGTGGAGGCCCCCGACGCCCTTGCCCTCAGAGGAAGCCAGGCTGGAGGAGGAGCTGGAATGACGGCTGTCCAGCTGGGACTTCTGATGCGAGAGCCCCGAGCTGGCTTTCCCACCACGGCTCCTCTCGCCTTCCTTTGCAGGAACAGGGGCACTTGAGGATTTCCCTGTGGTGTTTTTCATTCCTGGTTTTGGTATTCCACTGTGCGAAGGGGCAGAGGCCTCCTTCTTGGCACTATTCAGCTTCCCGCCTTTAGGGATAAAGCTTGCAATCTTGGAGGACTTTTTTGGCATCTCTGCTGTTGTTGTTAGTGCTGTCTGTTCTTCTTTAGGTTCCTCCTTCAGGTCCAGCTTCTCGGTGATGGATGTTCTCTTTGTAATGTCTTTATTTTTATCCTTTTCTTTCTCTTTTTGTTTCTCTTTCTCCTTCTCATTACCCTTTGGAGAACTTTTCTTATTCGTCAGTGCGCGGCTGAAAGTCCTTTGTGCAATTCCCTTGAGTGCAATTTTGGGGCTGCTGGACATCAATCCCAGGTTGTTCACGTTCTGATTGGTGGCATCAATTTCTTCACTCTCCTCAAAGCTGAGAAGCGTCTCCAGCTTTTCACAGCTGTTGCCCCGAGAGCCTGGACACTCCAGTGTTGTCCCTCCTGCTTTGGAGCCCCCTTTGCTATTGAAGAGTTTTAGTTTTTCCAGCATGGATTTCTGACCGTTGGGAGCTGTTCTGGAGATTTCCGAGGGTGGCTTTGGCGACTCCACTGCTGGCTGCTTCACAGATAACATGGAAGACGTCGCTGTGTGCTTGACACTGAGGGACTTGCTGCGCCAAGGTTTAATAGCAGAGCTGGGCTGAGGGATGGCTGAGGAATTATTGCAAGGAACAGCACTACCGCAGCTTTGAACTGAGGATGAGACATTTTCATTCATTCCTGTGGGCTGGGAGGCTGTGCTGTCTGCAGGCTCTGGAAAAAAAACGCAAAAAACAACCCAAAAAAACAACACAGTAGTACCTGGTATTAGAGATTCTTTCTGTAATGAAACACCAAGAACGTCACACTGATAACATTAAAAAGACACATCAGTATTTTCAATGTCAGTGAAACTCAGAGAAAATAAAAGCCAGATTTCTTTTCCTACCCAGCAGAGCAGCAATGAGCTCCTACTGTATAATTTACATTTACTTGCTGTTTCAAGGAAAAGAAGGGAGAAAAAGAATCTCTTCCAATTCAAACCAAAATGTGTTCTGAAATGTGCTCTCCCTCATTAAGACCACAATACTTGTTCATTAGCAAAAACACAGCACTATTTTGTAACTAAGGGTTCCCTCTGCTTTTGGCAAAATACTTGCTGTCCAAGTTCAATTCTTAGAAAAACCTCAAACATAAAAAAATGCAGAAGTAAGGAAAAAAGTAAAAGTAAAGTCCTTTCAGTTATTGAGGGTGGGGGTAATATCTTCATTATGCAAAGGTAGAAGAAAACTCCATGTACAAAAATAAAACCAACTGTACCCTTTTGTAAAGAACCTATATTAAGTATTACCACATATCATATTACAGCTGTAAGAGAAACTTGTGGCAGTAACTGTATCGCCCTCTCCCACAGACAAAACAAATCTTTTATTTAGTTAGCTCCCCTAATGTTATTTGCTCTTATTAAGAAATTAGTTCCAAGCCTAAAGAGAGCTTGAAAAATCACACTCACCTACCAGTGGCCACTTCTCTGAATCAGTTTCTCTTCGCAGAGTTTCCCTTCTGGAGATGTTACTCTCTCAATTATCACAAATATGTTTTCTGTTAAACTGCTCATGTTTCCAATTAAATTTTGTCATCTGTATCTGTTCGCCTGCCCAGCAGCCTGCTGGGGATTAACGGCTCTTACCTATATTTCCCTGCCCTCTGGCACGAAAGTAAACTGTGTACAGAGCTGCATTTTTTTAATTCAAAAATCAACAGCAGTGGAGAGTGTGCACTCTCGGCAGCAGGAGCAGCCCTGTGAATCCAGCCCTCTGAATCACGAGCTGCTGCAGCCACACAGGGACTGTTTTACTTCACTTTCAGTTGCTCAGTGAAGATATTGCTCTGTTAACCTCCCTCCTCTGATCCAAACCAGATCTACTGAAGATTTAAGGCACATACATCTTCCTGACTTAGCACAGAATTGGGTTTCTAAGAGTATTAGAGACTCCTTATAATAAACTCAGCCATTTCGCATGGTTATGGACAAAGTGGAACAGCAGGAACTAATGATACTTTAAAAAATATTACTGAAGTCAGAAGGTTTCCAGGACTCTTAACCAGTAACTATTATACTGGCTGGTTTTGCTAGTCCTTTTTCTATGGCAAAGTACCTATATGGAGCTGGAAGGAATCAGGAGCTGGATTACAGACACAGACAGGAATCATGCTGCTTTAAAATTTGTGCCAGCCTGCTGACTTCCAGGGCGTTACTCCTGTTTTACTCTAACACAGAAGGAAAATCAAGCTACCAAATATCCCAAACAGTGAGGCCATCTGACCTATTGCTGCTCTGCTCAAGTCTGCTGAATTCAACCCAATGTGTTAAGGAGGACCAAAAAGATAATGGCATAGGAATCAGAGAATCATTAAGGTTGGAAGAGACAACCAAGGTCAAGTCCAATCATTAACGCTGGACTGCCAAGCCCACCACTTAAACACAGCCCTAAGTACCACACCTACATGTTTCTTAGAGCACTTCTAGGGATTCCACCACAGTGGGAGGAGTCCCAGTGACTCCCAGTGGGAACAGCGACAGTGACCTGACACAGTGCCCTCACACAGACACAGAGAGGAAGGAAGGTGACAACCTTTTCACAGGCTGCCAGCAAAGTTCCTCACTCTGCTTTCAAGAGCTGCACCACTGCTCTTTCCTTCATGCCTCTTACTGTACACTGCTGCTTTGTTTTTGTTTTTATTTCCTGAAGTCCTCCTGCTCATCACAGTCCACTTCCCATCCCCACACCGCATGAGACTCCTTTTGCATGCTCAGAACAAGCAAGCCTTTGTCTCAGCCTGCCTTCCACAGAAGATGTCCAGCAATGGAGTACTGGCATGAAAACCCCAATTGTGCATACTGTACAGTTAATTTGCATAGATTATTTTTAAAAACAGTAATAGCCCATCTCAATATTGAGATATTGCTGTAGGAACTGGAGATTGATAGTACTTTTAACAGTAAATTCCTAATCCACATGTCTTCCAGCCTCATCATGCTAAACAAATCTCGGCACAAAGAACAGCCATACCCAGAAATCATTAGAGCTGTCTGGGGTTCATGAACACGCCTAGGATGGATTTACAAACAGGTCCAATGAACTGATCAATGTGGGCAGGGAAGCCTTCACTTGCTCAGGAAAACAGGACTGGGGCAATAGAAGGGTGACAAAATGAAAATCACCAGTAAGGTTGTATCTATAAAGTAGAAGAGTTGGTTGTACACCCTGTTAGTACAACATATGCAGGCACAAAAACTCAGCTTGAAGTCTGAACACTCAGACAACTGAGCTGATTTCTTAGAAAAGAAATCTGCCTTCTCAAACAGGTACTTCACAACAGTTTGAGAACAATACAGGTAACGTGTGTCTGGGATGAACAAAGCCAGCCTGCATTCCCCAGCACTCAGAGACTACACAAAGTCACTCACCTGAGACAAGAGGGACCTGAGAGCCAGATCCATAACCTGGCTGAGAAGTCTGACTCTGTCTCAGACACTGAGCTGGCTGTTAGGTCACTGCACTGCAGCAGAGGCCACCATGTCAAAACAGGGCTCTAATCAGCTCCACAATGTTCTTCTGGAAGTGAATGGAAGGGGCTGGTTGATTTGGGACCTCAACTACATCGTAACAGCACAGATGAGTGCTCCAGTTTGCAGACCTCTGGGAAAAAATGCTTGGTTTGGATCAAGTGAAATGGCTTGTTTTCCAAATCCCAAAGCATTGCTCAGAATTTATTTCCCAGCAAAATCCAGAACTTCTTAATTTCTCCATTTTTTAAAATGTTTTCAGGAAATCTATTTATTTATTTATTCTATTTAGTCACCGACTAAAATATGCTTTTCCCAGTTTAGTTGTTTATAAACACAAGGTTCTCTTTGTCCCAATGCCCCCACATACACCCTCCTGTCTGGAAGGGAATTTTGCTTCCATTGCCAGAGGCGTAGGAGGAGCACAGTGCAACTCCATTTACAGAGATGTCAGAAGAACCAGAATGAGAACAATACTATGATTGTAACATTAAAAAAATAGAATATATCGCAAAATAATGTAACTTTCAGAGTTTCTACTTAACATTTTCCACAAAGTGAATTCTGTGAATACTGAAGTATGCACCTGAAACGAATGAAAAATATTCGCAAAGTCTACAGTTAAGCAGCAACACTTCGGGAAGGGAAAGACAGTACTTTCTTACACAACTATGGTGGATTTTGATTTGTACTTGGGTCAAATACAGTGAAACTAGAAATTGAACATCCTTGAGCGATTTATTACATTGCACCATGCACAGTTACTACAAAAAAAAAAGGTTCACCCTAAAACACTCTCATGAATAATTGCTCCAGCTTAAAAAAACTTCAGTTTTTCAGATTCCCCGTTTCTTCCTTATGAACAAGTGCTGGCTCTTTTACTCCTCTGGCCAAGTTTGGTAAGCAAAAGGAGTTCTGATGCCAGAATGCAGCTTCAAATGCTGAGTTTCCTAATGAAGCAGCAACATCAATTCGTGGAGAACACATCAGCATGCAAAGGGGAAAGTTTTATTCAGCATAGCATAGACCCGTCTTTCATGAAAAAGGGAGCAGGTTTCATGCATTCAATTAATAAGCTTATTATTTCCCATGTGTTCCTTTGTGAGTGAGGTATTTTCTTTCTTCAGCAACCTGCATTAACTAAAACAGACCAGAAAAGAAATGTTTTCAAACCCGAGCTACAGTCTACAATAAGTAATGATCACTTTCCTCTTTTCAAAGTCAAATCTTGGCCTGAAATCTATTTTGTTCCTAGTGTTCCCGTTAAAAAAGATGTTGGTGGTCCAGTTCCAATGCCAATACACACTGTAGCATGGGTAAATCTGATTTCAGCTACTCCTGCAAAGACTGAACTGCATCTGCAAATCCACCCGTTTGTGAAAAAGAAAAAAAATAATATGAAGGCTTATGATTTAATTCTTCCACAGAAGTCTTTCAGAGCTTATGTTATAATAAGGTCAGGAGAAAATATATGCAATTTCCCATCATTTGTCATGTTCACTCTAAGTGGACTTTGATTTGCTATAACTGAAAACTTTCAAAAGCCATCATTATAAGTATGAAAGGCAACACACAGACAAAGGATGTTCTCATAGTTACTCTCCTTAGGATAGTCAAGAACTAAACAGCATTTTTACCCATTTTTGAATGAACAAACTTTTAATTTTGATTTCACAGCTATGGGGAAAGTAAGTTCTTATGAAGAGAAATATCTTTTAGTCCAGCCTATAGATTAGATAACAGATTTAAAAGGAAATCCACAACTTTGGATTCTAATTTAGGAAATAAAAGCAGCTCTGGTCTATGACACTACAGTGTCAGAACTGCAGAAACTACTGTGGTAGTTTCATCATTTCCCACCTAGAAGAATAAACAGTGAATCCTGACCCTTCCCATCCACCCACCAGAAGACTCTCCTTCAAAGCACTATACATAAAGTCCTACAGAGAATAACTTTTTAGCTGAGCTGTTCTCTTCTTCAATGATCATTTATCAAACCCTGTAAGTATGGAAATGTTTGCATTCCTGCCTGGAGCTGACTATAAAAATCCCAATCCTTCCATAACCCAAACCAGGAGCAGGTAGAGCAGAACATTCCCAACAAGAGCAATCTGGCACATATTCCCTTCTCAAAATAAGCACAACTCTTGTGGACTACAGCAATTTCCATTTCAATTTCAATTGTAACACTGGGAGAACTGTAGCTGGCAGGAAGACACTGGCTGAGCTACCAGCTTGGGGTGGGTATGGCCTCCACCCACAGGATGGCTGAAGCTTTCTGTTCTCTCCTCTATTCTAGACCACAAAAAAATCAACAGAAATTCTTTTTTTAAAGCAGAGATTGCCAGATAGGGAAATTCTGTTTAACTTTAGAAAACTCTGAATAGGGAACATTTTTGCTTTGCTGAGGATAAAACCTTAGAATCACAGCTGGAACCATAGCTGGAAGAGACCTTAAAGATCATCTCCCTTCCATGGGCAGAAGCACCTTCCACTAGACCAGGTTGCTCAGGACCCTTTCTAACTGAGCAGAATTGTTTCCTTCAACTTCTGCCCACTGATTTTCCCTTTAATGATAATTAAATTTACTGTAACACAATGTCGCTGTTGAGTTAGGAACAGCTGGTACTGCGGCAGTAAAGACTCCAAACATACAGAAGGCAAAGAAGCATTTATTGAGAAAAAACTCATCCTTTTATAGATGAGCTTGTTAGCTAGATTCATATTGGTTATAGCAAGTGACACCCGTCAGCCCACAGGTGCAAGGACAACAACTTCTTGAAAACATCTTTCACAAACAGCAGGTGCAAGATCTCGTTTTTAATTCTTTCTCTGCACTCTCCCACAACCTTCCCCGGACAGCCTGTGAAAGTTGTGAGCTCTTCTCTATGACCAGGCTGTCAGCAGCCACAATACAACACAAAAATTACCTTTACTCTGTGATATTTTTCTTCCCTTCCATCATATCTATTTCTTCAATCACAGTGTTGTAAACTCCGTAACTTCAACAGCAGTTCCACGCATTCACAGAAACGTGTTCTATCTCTGAAAACCCTCACCAAAGCCCGTGGATATGTCAGAAACTCAACTTCCACTTTTCTGCAAAGCTGCCTCTATTCACACAGAGCTCCAGCACATGAAACAACGGTTCTGCTGTTGGCTGGTTCCCTTAGCCAAGATGCAGCATTTTTGCTGAGGTGAGGGGAAATAAAACTGGAGCGCAGACAGCCCCTTTTCTCATTGTCTCACCATAACCAACTAAGACATTTGAATTCCTTGTTGTTTTTGTTTAGTTACTGTAAAATTCAAAATGCTGTTGACATGAATGCCTAAGAAAGGTTGGAGGGACCTCTATTGACCACATACCAGTTAGATGATCATAAAAATAATGAAACCAAGTTTACTGTGCCATTCAAAACAAGCTGCACTCTCCATTTTATACTAGACAAATATCATTCTTGTTCATTTTTCTCCATTTCCTTCTCACTATTTGTACAATCTAATCCCCCAAGACTTCTCATAACAGACTTATTCAAAAGCATTAATGAATTCCAGGCAGGAAGCTGTTATGGAGACTTTCATTAGATTTTACACTTAGCTGGAGAGGACAATATGTACAGTTAGCAGCCTTGCTCTGACACATCTCTCCTGCAAGTTGTATGAGATAGGCACTAGGAAAATCAGTGGTCTGAGAATTGCAGTCAGGAAATATTGTCCATTGTATCAAAACCAAATGACAGATCCATATTACAATTTATGGCGGGGTCTTCCTCCTTGAAGTTCTCTGGTGCCAGTCTCAGACTCTTCCGGAATATTTGGTTATGGACGAAGAACATGCAAAAGGCTCAGCAGAGAAGCCACAAATGGAAGGGCCCAGGATGGCTGAAAGATGCTTCTACCCAAGGAGAAGGGGCTTCTACAGAAACATGCTGGCACTTGGGATGGGATGTAGCACCATTGCTCTTTGCTTTCCCATGATTTAATAGTGAGCCTATGTTCCTGTGGCTGTTTTTCTGGTACACTGCACCCAGCAATAAATTTATGAATAATTGTAAATATTTCTTTTAAAAGGAAACATGTAGGCACTGCAAACGCTGTGAAATGCTGGACCAGCTCTTCAGCTGGTATAAATTAACGTGGCTCCACCACCTCCAATGCAGCTATGCAGATGTACAGTGGGCAAGAAGGTCCTTCTCAAGGTTAAATTTTACTTCAAAGCTCAGGATTTTTATCCTCATGAACTGTACTGCTAAGAACATGTCACTGGCTAATATTTTTAGGATTTTTTTTCCTGAAACTTTGTTTAAATACATTTTTGGTTTGTTTTATGTATTTCTAAAGCTTATTCCAACTATGTTCAAAGTCCTGTGGTCTTGTAAAGCTCCACTTCAGCCATGATTAAGCCTTCAGCTAGGCTTTGTCTAGGTAGAAGAGAAAATATTTTTAAATGCCAGATTCAGCCAGCTGAACAGTTGTAAAATTAAGCACAAATATAATTCACTGCATACTCATATCTTGTCCTATAAACATGCCATGCTGCTTGCTATTTCCTGACAGCCTTTAAGCTGTTTGATGGGCACACACCCAACATAAATATGTCACTGAGGATTTACTAAGATAAGCCAATCTTTCAAAAGCATGTTTGATTAGAAAAGTGAAAGGGTGCAAACAATACCCCAGGATATACATATATCTCAGCTGGCCAGAGGAGTATTTTGTTTGACACTAATGACTCTTATAAGGGTCACCTTCTGACACAAGGTAGGAGTATCATGTCTGGGGAATTTCTGGGCATTAATACATTTGGTAAATTGGAGAAATAAACTTGAGCCAGTAAGATTTCATTTCATTCATTCATGTTGACTGAAGAGGTGTCCACTGACAAAAAAAAAAACAACTGAATGCCTAAATCTAAAAGGCCAAGCCATCAGCTGTGCAATTGCACTGCAGCAAAAGGAGTCACAGTAGAATGCAGCTGCACACTTCATAATGTGGCACTAAGGGAAAACAAACATCATCCAGAAATGCTTTGGGAGTATCGCATATGGAATCAGAGGTTTGGAGAATCATAGGATAGAAGACAAAGAACTTAACTACTCCATGCTGTTTAGTAGCAAAATAAGGCATCAGGTGGAGTGCTGTGTCCAGCTCCAGCAGCCCTCTCAAAGAGACTCACAGACTGGAAAGGGACCAGTAGAGACCATCGAGACATAAAAGAGATTTATCACATTAAAGAGATTTATCACAAGGAACCTATAAGAAAAAGGATGGAGTAGTAAATATTGCTTAGTCTAGAAGAGAAAAGGCTCTCTCTCTTTCTAGAAAAGAAAAGGAGACATTTTAAGCCTTCAAATACATAAAGACTGTTATAAACAGGACAGAGATAAAGGAAGAGAAAAAATATGCCTTAATTTTAGCCACACTGAATGGCTTTATATGTGTATATTTAATAGCTACTTTTAAGACCAAATGGACACTGGAAGGGATACAGTTTAAGAGATGGTCAAATCCCTGTCATGACACATTTCAGAACAGACTTGTGAACACCTGTCAGGTGTAGGTGATTTCTATATAGGTACAGTTGATTTTCCTTCAGAGCTGGAGCACTCCCCATGTTCTTTACAAATGCAATTCTACAAACATATAGTGTAAGCTGCAAACCTGTTAAAATTTCAAATACAGTTCTTTTAACAGAGTTAAAGCCAGGAGCCATATCTTCACTTCAAAGTTATGACTCAACAAAAGAAAGTACCAGGCACCTCAGCATACCTTTCAGATTACCTCACAGTCCGTCCTTTCTCTCTGTGTTTTCATTTTTACTCCTGCATCATCAAATTCGTGATCACTGTACTATATCCAAGGCAAAACAAATCACCCTGAGTATTTGGTAAATACCTTCAATGTATATGATACTTAGAAAACTGGATAGGGTTACTCCAGCATCTGTTTTTGGTAGTGCACACAGCAGAACAAGAGAAAACACCCACTACTCTGGTAATGGATTTACTGAGATAAATTCTGTAAATTTATTTTACATCTGTCAGACTTACAGGGAAAACCCTTGGTCAATAAAACCAGGGCATCTCTTGAATGCCAGCACAGAGAAGCAGAGGCAGCACCCTGAACACTAAGCAGAATGTGATGTTTGCTTTATGTCTGACCTAAATGAAGTGTTGGTACATTTTTGCAGGGTGGGATGATTGAATTGTAAGTAATCATCATATTTTCACACTGTTGAGATAATCACATTTATTTTCCAGTGAAAATTTGAAAAGTATGGGCAAACCGGTTTCATTTTTTATGGACTTATGCCTCTTTAAAAATGTAAAATCTTTTCCACTTTGCAATCCTTTTAATCTTAGTGAATTTTGCAGTCTTATCAAGTCATAATTTCAAAAGTAAATGTTAGATTCATTCAACAATAGACTCATTTCTCAAGAAATTATTAGATTTATTTCTAAAGAAAGAGAAATCTAAAAATAACACTACCCCCAAGATGCATATAGAACAGGAATGAAAGTAACTGTTTCAAAAAGTCAAAGAAAGGAAATTGTTTCTAAGCCTGTAAGAACACAAGTTTCAGCCATGAAAAAAGTTCTAACTACCTAATAATTTTAACTAAAGAAATAAATAAATAAAATTTAACTTATGCACGAGCCAACTGTGCAATTTATCTATTGCATGAGCCAACTGTTTCATTCTGTAAAATCACTTCCCATCTTTATGACATTATATACTGTTCACCCATAAGCACAGGGGTCTTTCAATTTCAGGAACTCTATTAATTTTTGCTAGTCTCAAGTGAATTGTTAAGATCTTTATGCTGGTCCTGGTTTCCAAAACTTTCCTCACTCCTTCTCTCCCCCAGCCTTCCCAGGAGCCTCGCAGAGTTGGGCCCAACACCAATCCACTGGCATAGCTAAAAACAGGTTCAGTGATAACCTGGCAGTTGGTACCAGAAGGGTCAATGCATTTTCAGTATCAACTTTAGTGCAAGGGAGTCCTCAGCTGGAAATCTTCAGCCTATAGAGAGGCTTAAAATTTGACATTTATGTCCTATCTGTGTGCCACTAGATCCTGCAGTGACTCACTCAGCAGGGAGCACTGGAAAAACTAACTTTGGGGGTTTGTATGAACTCTCCCTTCTAGAAGACATCAAGCACCCCAACACCTCAGGACTAGCCAGTTTTTGATTAGTAAAAGATGTAATTCAAAATGTAAGACTTATTGTAGCAACTGTTATGTAATAGAATCACAGGAGAGTGGCTGGTTTGAGTGGGAAGGGACCTGAAAGATCATCCAGCTCCAACCTCCCTGTCACGGGCAGGGACACCTTCCACTAGGCCAGTTTGCTCCAAGCCTCATCCAGCCTGGCCTTGGACACTTCCAGGGCTGGGGCAGCCACAGGAAAACCTGTGCCAGGGCCTCCCCACCCTCGCAGTAAAAAATTTCTTCTTGATATCTAATCTGTCAGTTTACCCACCCTCTGTCAGTTTAAAGTCATTCCCCCACATCCTGTCACAAGCTGCCTTTGTCAAACAGCCCACTGTAAAAGGAGTCTGTTCAGTCATCCCAGTAACCTCTTACCAGCACTAGGTCAGCTGGCTCCAAGCCACAGGAATTGCATCCAACATCCCAGCTCCCTGCTGCAGCTATCCTGATAACTACCCTTGCACCTGAAGCCATAAAAAGCCTTTTCTTTCCCATTCAGGCTGAATGCTTCTATAAATGGGTAGAAAAAAAAATTTAATTGCTCTAAGAAGAATTTCTATCATGCTTTGTAAGTCTCAAAGCTCTTTTTTCACCACTTCTGGGTTTTGTAGTTCTTACACTATTACTGGGCACAAAGGCAAAAGCCTGGGTTTTGTCTCTCTTTATAATTATTAATTTATTTGGAGTGGAAAAATTGCATGAGGTTAAACAGAACATTTCCAGCAAGGAAGTTTGTGCAATGCCAGTTGACTATCCTTGGTACAGGAGCCAAATCCTATCATTCAGAACGTCAAATATTTCATCTCATTTTACATAAAGCTACAAAAGGCAGCTTGTCCTCCATTTTAATGTGCTTAAATGAAAGATTTTTCATTCAGGAAAACTTTCCAGATTATCTGTGTTGATCTTAAAGACAAAAGGGCTCAGTAATTTCTGAGCCAAAATTGGAAACTCTGTCTGAACATCAGCTCTGGGCAAATATTAAATTTTGACTCATTATGTCTGATTTAATCTCTTCCAATGGCTAAACACCCTCATTCTTAAAATTTCTATCCAATCTGTGGTCTTAATTGGGCTAATGTCAAATTCCTGAGAAATGGATGCCCACACAGTATCTGTTGAGATAAGGAAGAATTGTTATTACTATAAATATCACTACAGGTATCTTGTAGGTAATAAGGGAACCTTATAACTCTTCTTTTAGACAAAGAACATAAATTAACCCTTTAAGTACCAAACTTCAAAGGAGATTTTCCAAAGCTCTATTTATGCAGAGCTCTTTCTGTTTCATCAGCACCTCTCTGTTTCAAAGCCCATTTGAATACCACTGAATATCTTAGCCTTCAAGACATTATCCACAAGAACTCTGAGTTTTGATCTCCTTATGCACATTTCTCACCTTGCTCCACATGAAGATGAGAGTTTTTCCTCTCAGTTGTTAAAGTAGTATTTTTAAATTGAACCTGAGGGTTTGACATAATCCAAATCTGCCATTTTTAAATGACCTTAAGCAATGCTGAGTTCAAGACAAGCTCAGTATCACACCGAACCAAGCCATGGGAGTGTATTGTCATGCATTTTTATATCAATACAGGATTGAACAGGAAACATTTTTAACATTAGGAGTAGAAATTCCAATGGCTCATTTCCAGATTTAGGATTTTCTACTCTTTCGCAAGAGGGTATTTAGAGAAATAAATATGGATTTCCTAGTGAAGCTGACATGAAGATACTGATTTAACTCTGAAGAGCCTTTCCTGCTAAAGCTCTGACAAGATATGCCATGGCCTCTTGAACTGTGCCCTTGAACTTGATGCCCTGCCCTCTTGAACCTGATAAATATAACTGCCTACATATAGAGTGCACACATTTTTAGCACATATGTGGCATGTGTAACTATACACCAGTTTGCTCACTGGAGTGGGGGTGCCATTTACTTGCTAGTATTTTACTGATGGTAGTCAGTCCTATTTTAATAACACAGAATTAAAAAGTTAAGAGGAAAGAAATTCCTTAATTGTCCTTCAAAACACCTTAGTATCTCTTCATATTTAAGTAGTTTACACTTAAGAAAAAAATTTAAATGAAATAATATTTATAGGTATCAAAATATGGTAACAGTCTAGGTCACAAGAACCCTCTGGAGATATTCCTTCCAACCTTCACCTGAAAGTTGGAGATGGGGATAGCCTGAATAACCTGAGATGAGGGCCCTGTCAAGGAAGTCCTAAATACCTCCAAGCAAGTGAAGTCCAACCTCTTCTCTGGACAAACTTCTCCAATGTTTTATTCTTCTCATAGTGAAGAATTGCATTCCTATTTCCAGACTTTAGGATTTCCCCTAAAGGAATGTGTGCCCCTTCAACTGTCATCACACATCCTCGTGAACATCGTGACTACACTTTACATATTAAAAGACAGTTATTATATACACACAGTGTTCCAAGTTAAAAGGGTTTACCCAGAATTTGTAAGAAATAAAATAAAAGGAGCAGGTGAGAAACACACCCTTTTCTTACTTTCCTACCCATATGGACACCACTATTAAAACAGTCATTTATTTCACCTCACTGTCTGAATCTGTATGCATGTATTCTTGGGATTTTTTCTTTTTCTGATACTAATAGAAACCTGATATCAATTATCAACCTGCCTTCTTTATAAATCTGAGTAATACACATTTCATGTGATCTCAAGCAGAAATGGGCAAAGTCTGGTAACACTTTTTTTTCTACTGGTATTTTACCTAACGTTCAATCCACAGGAAAAGTGTAATTTTTCCCACAGACGTCTACTGCCCTCTGTAGGATTATTTTAAATAAAAAATTAGGAACAAAGTAGAAGAAAAAAATAAAAAGAAAGCATGTAAGCCTGTCACCATACTGTATCACATCATCAACATGGTGGAGGGTGGCTTATTAAGTCGATGTCTCTTACAGCTTCATAACTTCATTGATTTTATAGACTTGAAACAAGTAATAAGCAGAATATTCCCAGATAACACCACCAGACTTTTGAGACTGCAAAAATGAGTGCCTGAAGAACAGTGAATGAAGACAGTGGTTATATGAGGCTGTTCAGAGCTAGTCAAAAACTCCCACCGTTTTGCAGAAGTGCAGGCTGCTTTCAGAGCATGTCTCAAGAGACCTTCCACTGTGTGCAAGCAAAACACTGACATAAACTCATGAGAAAACCTACTGTATCAAAGTCTTCACTGAAGTTGTATGTTTTGGTATATTTAAGTTTCATTCTTGATACTATCTAGGATGCAGTTCTGCTCTTCCCTGCCATGGATAAAAAGTAGATTTATGTATTCTAAATTGCATATGCAAATCAAATTTTGGCTATATTTTATCTGATGATCCTGTTAGACAGTTAGACAGTTAGAAGGACATGGTAATGTGGAGCCTCAAAGTAACTACTAACTGCACACAGGTGTAGAAATGCAATGTTCATTTGCTTCTCTACATTCCTTAGAAAAGTTTTTGATAATTTCGATCAGTAGTGACCATGACAAGTGCCTGATGCTTTCCATGCCATAGTACACCTGTGGTGTTCAAGGATATTAAAGGACAAGGAAGTAAACCAAAGCTATTCCTACATAAGCATGGGCTAATTCTGACAATTCAGAAGAGAACTAAAAGGCTCCAGTTGTATGAAGGGATTAGGATGACATAAAAAAACCCACAAAACCCACAAGCCTAAGTCCTTATTTCCCCACAAAACAAAAATGCAATTAAGACTTTCATGGCATTTTTCTTTTAAAAAAGCCTGCAACACCAATTACACACATAAAAATACCCTGTCTGGAATGTAACTGCAATTATAAATGGCTAATCACTGTGACAATACATAAAAAAACCATACTACAGCATGTAATCATTTTATGATGTGAGGAATGAGGGTCCTGAAATTCCTGTGAGTTTGGGTAAACTCCCTATAAAAGGAGAATTTTGTATATAAACTGAGGCTCTAACTCCAAAAAGCAAGTTAAAGCTATCAGGCCCCAATCTCAAAGAAGGTGCCCACAGGACTGAACCAGGTGTCTGAGTGATCCTTACTAGAGAACACTTATCTCTCCTCTATATATTGAAAGTGGTGTCAGACAGCATGTGGAGACTGAGAGAAAAAAAAAAACACTGAGGACACAAGGTCAGCTGCGGGGAGGAGAAGATTTGCATCTCTTTACAAGTTCCTTTGCTAAAAGCACATGTGCACCTCACATCAAACACGTGCATCCATCCAAGAACCTCTTATTTTTCTGCAATCATTCCTGATATTACACAAATCCTTTCCCCAAGATTTCTAGAAAATCAGTGGTCTCATCAGTAACTGACTTATAGAATCTTTTGAAAAATCTAGGTTATTTATTTCGCAGTAGCTGGCTGTTCTTCCATGCTCCATTTGCTGTCCTTTTCCTTTCTGATGCATTCTGTTTCAATTAATGCACTTTCATTGCCACAAGACACAGACGATTGACTAACGAGACAATTTGCATTCAGAGAGAAAGGCCACAGATTAATAAAAGCTAAAAGTTACAACCTACTTTTTATAAGAAATGATTCAAACGTTCACGCATTGAGGAGTACCTTCTATCACAAAGTAACCAATCATGCCAAAAGAGGCTGATTTTTATTTCTCCCATTTCCTTCCTCAAAAACACGTAACGGAGCAGGTACTGGGCAAAGAGATGAAAACTTACCAAGCCTGGCACACAGTAGTCATGTAAATTTTATTTTCTTAGGCAAAACACAGGATATGGGTCAAAAAACCTGAATTGTCTTAGCACTTTGACAATAAACTTTGCCTGGCAATGTTACAATTAACTTCAAAATAAGCCAAAAATTTGTCAGACCAATTGCTTTTGTTTCTCATGGATGCAGACCAATTTTGTGTCATGATTATACTTTCAAAAAAAGTTCAACTTTACATAAGCCTTTTTTTTTTTAAAGACCATTATTTATGACTGGAAATTTTGACCAGAGCAAAATTCTGTGTAGTTAATGCAACTTATGTAGATTGTCAGCCTAAGAACCAGCCTTGTTTCCTTTAGTCATTTGTATTATTTGCAGGAAGCAGTTCATGTCATGTGCTTCTTCAGCAACCAGTTTATCTTTCTCAGGAGATGAATTACAGCAAGGAATGAGGGTTCCCAGAACTGACTGTCTAAAAGCAGTTGATATTTAAGTTAGTTTAAAAATTATTGTTATTTCTCTGTATGCATAAGAACTTCTTTCTTCTTTTTTGAAGACTAAAATCAGTACTTTACTTTCCTTATTTAGTAATCTTGGTAAACTGAGAAAAAGCTAAAATAGATGGAAGTCCTCTCCTCCATGCAGCATAACATCACACATGGGATCATCCAGCCAATCAACCCATGCTGCAGGACAAGACAAATCCCCTCCTACCTCTCCCCAGTCCAGTATTTATGGGACATGAGCAGAAGAATATTCACAAGAAGGACAAAGAAAGAGACTGGAGAGATATTACACTGGAAAACCAGGTTTCTACTGCTCACACTAAAACCTGTTAGCTTGCTCTTTGAACTGAAAGCCAGACCTAATTCAGATTTAGAGACAATGATTACATGCTGATATTACAGTTAAATCATTACTGCTTACACACTGTACCTTCTAAAAGAGTAGGAATGGATTTACCAACATAGAATATTGCTAAAATATTAGCTTATTATGCTAATACATTAATCTGCAGTATAAGTATAACAATTATATTATACAGAGGTGAATTTTATTTTTCTGTTATACAAAATATGATCAGGGTGTTTCAGAATGTCCCTGGTGGATGCTGAGGATCCTCCACTGCCGTTGTTGCCTAGAAAGGCTGACCTGGAAACAGAGACTAGGTAGAGGAAAAGAATAAAAAGCTCTTTATTGAAAGGATACAGCTTGGGCCATGCAAGAACCCCTTGGGGCTACACCCAAGCAATCCAGCAATGGTCCCAAAATGGATCCCCTGGTCACAAGTTCTCACACTTTTAGAAGCTCTGGTCCATTGGCATATTGGAGTTAATTGTCCAATTACAGCTTCAGGTTATGAAGCTCCGTCCTCTTTGTTTTTTCTCTCTTCTTCACCATTGTTTAGACTCTTGGGCCTAAAGTTTGACCTTGGTCCCAAGCTAGAAAAGAATTGTTTTGTCTATCTACCCTGTGAAGAGAGCTCACTAACCCTTAATACGAAACACAGAGCTACACAATAAAACAGCACAGAGTCCAAAAAATATATAAAAGCTAAAACTTAAGGCATCACCACCATAACTTTTTTGGGGTAACATGCCACAATGTATTGACATGCAGTCCTACACCACAATTTCTAGAGAAGGAAGACCAGGGTTTCTTGGAAAGAATCGAGCATGAGAACCACAGAGAAGCTGACCCAGACCAGTGCTTTTCCCTAGAGCAAAATGCTCATTACAGTTATCAGAACTTCTGCATGGCCAGTAAGGAGACTTGAGCCAGAAGGCTGTGACTGTCAAGTCACTGCAAGGAGCCTGTACTGAAGGGCAGTGCTGGCCCCTCTTTGTCAGCAGAATGACTTTAAGGATGTGGAATTTGCTGCCAGCCCACGCCGACAATTTGACGGCGCTGGACTGGAGAGATGCAGTCAGTTCTCACCAGCCATAGCCCCCCAGCCCCACTCAGAGCTACAAACTCAAGCTAATGAATGCTGTCAGATTATGGAACTAGTGAATGGACACAAAGTTAGTAAATGTCATTCAAAAAAACTCCGCTTCACGCACAGCATGGCTCTGAGTGTTTCTGATGCACTGCCACAGATCTCATTCCACTGCAACGTTTATAAAACATAACATGTTCCTGCCTTCAAACACAACACTGTATGATTCCTGAAATTAGACTGAAATTGTGTAATTTTGTATCTTACAGGATCTTCCACAACAGTGATGGAAATGAAAGCAAATGGTACTATTTATCATGTAAAAACTTTGCAGAAATCTTTAGTGGTCATTTTTCATTCTTGTCAAACTACTCATCAAAATGCCTTATTTTATGATTAATTCATTCCCCCTTATCTGTGCTTGAAGCAAAATGAAAAAACATGGTTCACCAGTGCCAGGACTTTTTAAAGTTATTTTTTGGACCTATCTTCAGGCCAGCAAGTCACAACTTCAGATGCATTAAAGGAGGACTGTACTTTTTTCAAGAAGAGACAGCTGGCTTTTGGATTGTAGATGTCATGTTTACAACACAACTTTGAGACAGTCTTACAACTTCTGGAGATTAACAGAAAATCCAATTTCCCCCGAATGATGCCACTATTAAGAAAAATCCAAATTATTAAGTGCTTACCTTTGTCACTGCTGCCTGTTGGGGTTGGAGGGAGAAGTCCAGGCTTAGATTTGTCATAGTTGTTAAAGCTCTGGCTGCGTCGGTT
The DNA here is from genome assembly GCA_013400175.1 of Phainopepla nitens. Classification (NCBI taxonomy): domain Eukaryota; kingdom Metazoa; phylum Chordata; class Aves; order Passeriformes; family Bombycillidae; genus Phainopepla; species Phainopepla nitens. The sequence goes on from VXBQ01005193.1 coordinate 446,451, forward strand.
GTTGGCACTGATGGAACCACGAGCTTTGGCCTCGCTGCCCGCAGCGGATACCCTCGTGGTGGGACCTGGAAGTCTGGTGGAAGAATTTACAGCATGTTTAAACATAGGTAAAAAAGCACTCTGGGCAAGAAACTATGGGATACCATGCATAAGCTGAAAATAAAAGGATCAACAGTACAAGTATAAGCTCATAAGGGTCTTTCTACTTCCGTAAAAAGCAATCACGAAGAACAAATCCAACAATCATCTTAGATGAAAAGTGTGTGTCAAACAAACTACAGTCTGAATTGTTTTACACCAGAAAAAAAGCCCTGAGACAAAATTAACAGTCACCTGCCAGAAGCCTGGTGAATCAGAAATAGTTGCAGGTAAGTTCAGTGGAGCAATACCACCGGCAAAAGGTTAAGACTAAGCGAGGCACTACTGTTCTTAAACCAGATTGCCAGACACTTCATCACATGATGGCCACATAAGGGCTACCCTGATTTCAGAAATAACAACGAGATGGAACTTGGCTGCCTTTTCCCTTGTAGAGAAGCACATCACATCTCTGCCCTGACAGCTACAAAGCTGAACCACTAAGCCTAGCAAAACTTAAACCTGGTTTAATTATTTGAGCCTATATAAATCACACAAAGCTTCAGTACCCTCTCCTAGAGTAACCACATTACCAGTGAGCTGGTATAAGCCTTTGGTTTCAACTGTGCATCAGTCTCTTCCTGCATTTTCTTACCACAGCCTGTACTTACCAAATTTAGCTGATTAATTAGGGAAAAAAATGTAGTTATTCCAGAGTAAGTAGACAAGCTTTTATGCTTTCCAGGTAAAAAGGAAGGTGGAAGACTTCTTTAAAAAGCATAACAGAATCAAGAATGCCACTGGCATCACATCTCAGAACACTTCAAAGCCAACATTCTCAAACAAAATCTTTTTAAATCTTCTTTATATAAAATACAAAAATCTATTCAAATAACTTGTGTCAATAAGGTAAAAGGAAGAAGTCCCAGTTGTCAGACAGAGTGGAGATGCAACTGCCCAGATCACCACTGTGCCTCTGAGAGAAGGAAAAGAAGCCAGGAAGGAACCAGGTAGGGCTTCCTAAATAAACTGATTTATCCAAGACCAGTGAAGAAATAGAAAACATGAAAAGAAACATGAAGAAAAAGCCAAAATGTCAGCAGCTGCATGCACATGCTTTCAAAGCTCAGAGTCTAAAATATGAGGGCATCATTCAAATACAAACGTAAAAATTAATTTACAAGCTCAAACCACCACAGATTCAGCACAGCACATCATGGTTCTGAGGTTGACTTTCAGACCAGTCTCTCAAATTATCCAGCTTTTTCCAGCACTGGGGGGTGCTAAAAAGTTGTCCATACTCATCATTGCAGCAAAGGGTCCATGAGAAAACCCCAGAGAGGCTTCATCCACTGTGGAGGAGACCACAGGGGAAGAAGCTGAGGGCAACCAGTGACAAATAAAACTTTTGAGAAAGTCACCAAGACAAGGAAATTCATGAAAAGTTGATTTTGTTTGACAGGAAACGAGCTAGGTTTTCTACAAGGTACCTCAGTCCAAACTTGCCACCCAGTTTTGAAACACTGAGTATGGGGCACCCACCCCAGGACGGCTACGAGTGCCCCAGTATGGGACGGGAATTTTCTAGCAGTAGGGAAGGGACAATCTTCCTGTACTGATGGATAAGAAAAGGCTCCCCACACATTTCCACACAGGTTTTGCAAAGCTGTCACATTTTAAAGTAAACAAAGCTCAAAGCATGTGACCACTTAAGATGAGACAAGTTTTCCATCTGAGTCGGTATGTCACTGCCAATAAAAACACACCAAGAATAAAAAACCTATGCTCTAAAAGCACTCTTGAAGATATCCTCTCTTTAACTTTTTTTTCCCCCACTGTAGTTTTTTTTCCCCCACTTTTAAGCCTCTGGTTTTGGTATTACATCAAGATACTTCATAGCAGTGACTGTGCAATCAGGGAGAAAAAATCAGATTCAGGAAGACACTTCTGGGTTCTTGCTGTTTAAAGAGAAGGTACTGAGCTTGGAGAACACTCTCTTTCACTACTCCTCAGCACCTCTGTTAAGCAAATATGAGCTGTCAAGCCATACCATAATTATGATCAAGGAAGAACATGAAAAGGAAACGTGGAACTTTTTAACAGGGATTATTCTGCAGAAATTCACTGTTAGCATATAAGAAATAAGATGTGGGAAATAAATCTAAATTATACAGCAGAGAAAACAATCTCTAGAAACCAAATAAAGATCATAAGCTATAGTTCACAAGCTTAGCAAAAATGTATGGTATAATTTACCATACAATGCAAAACAATATTCTAGTCCAACATTTAAATATAATAGTAAAATAACAAGATTATTTACCAGATTAATAACCACAGCAACCCTTACAATCACTGAGATCAGATAGACAGATGAGCTGGCATGCAAGTCATGCTGGGATCCAGGGAAAAAATGGACTGAAACACCTACGACTCACTTCCAGGGAGATTACAGGTGCTGAGTGTGAGAGCAAGGGCTCTGAAGAGCAAGAGCCACTCAGAGCTGCTGGGGCTCACATCATGCAGGTGATTCTCTCCTCGCTAGCTAAGACACTGGCCTGACGCAGCTTAGATGGGAGATGGAACTGGATGATCTTTAAGGTCACTCCCAACCTAAAACATTCTATGACTCTATGATTTCAATAATGCAGATCGAATTATAATTAATACAGTGGGGTGAGCACTCCCAGAACCATGTTTTGTTCTCAAAAGCAAAAGCTCCTAAGAACAAAAAAATCAAATTATTTCCTTGAGGGCCAAAATACATTCCACATCTCAAAAAAAGGGAGAAAAAAAATTAAATCCATCTAAAACTTTACCATTTCAGCCATTTGTAAAGGCCTAATTACAAACTGTTTTTGACAGAAACCCTAAACATGCACCCAGAAATATTGCAAAAGGATTATTCATGCTTTGCAGAAGATGAAGAAATGCTAACCTAGAAGACCTTTTCTGACCAAGAGTGAATCGGATGATTTTGCTTTGAGATGAGTCCCTGGGAGATGCACTGTGACAGGAAAGAAAAAGTGGAAGAGAACATTCAACAAAGAAATTTTTTTTTCTTTTTTTTTAAGCCACTGAACTTAGTAACTGGTTTTAGGGAGAAAAGGTTTTTTACTAATTTCACAGGAATATAAAGCTTCTTGCCCAAGTATGACTTCAGGTCAAAACCACTACAGTCTGAAATTAATTAATTTTTACAGAGTAATGAACATGCAAATCTGCATGCAACCCCCAATTCTATTCATCTTTTTCTTCTCCCTCCTTTATCATCTGTATTTTCTGAGCATATGTATTTTCTGTAGAATCTGAGCAACTTGACTTTAGTACATAAAAGAAAACATGACATTGAAGATCTTCAGGATATATATTTTTTTCAGTTATTTGAAACCCAGCCCAATCTACAGAATAGACTGAAAACAGCAAAACAGTGTTCAGCATCTTTGCCTGTTTCACAGAAAAGTTGCAGAAATCTCTTCAAACACATCTTTATTTTACAATAATTATTTACTGTTTATACATGCTGTAAGAACACTGTGTTTTTCAATTATACAAAACTCTTGTTTACACCCAAATGAGCATAATTTGTGAAGAAAGACATAAAAGCAAAACCCAAATAACCTCTGAGTAGCCTCAGTTGGAAGGCTTCAGGTAAACTGAAGCCTCATAACCCTCATAAGGCAGCACTTAAGCCAGCATTTACCTCAAGGTGTGTTAACACAAATAAGCTTCAAGGTGAGATATGTGAAAACAAAAAGACTTCATAGTTTTGTAGTTGTGCAAATACAATTGCTGCTTTTAATTCTGCTTCTTATCCCCACTAAACCCTCCTTGTTTTAGCAGTGCAAGGGTCAGACCAGTAGAAGGCTGCACATGCATTTACTGTCATACTGCCTCAGAAAACTGCTTTTATTCCAGCCTGGGCAGAGCACTCTTAGTATTAAAGACATTCAAGGAACAAAACTTTTTTCTATTCATCTGTACTCTGATCTAGGAGTGCCAACAAACACCAACTATGAAAATTATTTTTCATGTCAAGCCAGCAGCATATTATTTTTGACCAAAAAGTCTAGATTTGATTTGATTGCCATCAGGCGTGATGAGCTTTATTTCTTTTACTACAGAGTAATACTAATTACAGAGTAATCCTTCCACAGTGGAAGGTAACTGCTCCTTAGTGAGGACTGAAACTCTTGTAATCTGAGAACTGAAGTTGGGTTTCATATGCCTAAAATGTATGTTTTCTAAGGGAAACAATGTGCATGCTTTGTGAGTAGAAAGAAGCAAAAGGAATTGTGAGAAAAACATCCTTTTACAATCCTGTAGTTACTTGGTCTAGCAGGGATTTTACACCCATTGGGCTGCAGATTTCCAGCACTGAATATATATTTAAACACACGTTTTGTTTTCCAAAGGCTTGAAGTCAATTGCTACCCAGCATTCCATTCCCAACACACTTTATTCTAGAGCAGAACTAAAAAAAGGAGTTTCTTTGGCTTTTGAAGACCTTTAATGAGAAACAAAAAAATAGAGATAATAATGAATAAAACCCCCAACTTTAAGGAAATTTCCCCACCTGGACTGCATTTCTGGTTGTGCTTTGAACTGATGCTGCACAGCTTGTGGGGGCTGTTGGCACGGAGTCTGAAGCGGAGCTGGCACCTGCTGCTGAGGGACCCCCACCTGGCACTGGGATGGAGGCCCTGCCTGCTGGGACGGATGGTGCTGGGGCTGCTGCTGCTGCTGCTTGTACCGAGACAGGCTGAAGAAGAGGCCCAGGATAGCCTTTAGATTCCCATTCCTGATTTCTGTAAGGCAAAGTTGAGAAGTCACTCATTAGCCATCCGTGGGTGTTTTCCCTCTGACAGTGCAACAGGTCAGCCACTGCATCCCCAGAACACTGTCTGAACTGAGTTCCTTCAGGATAGCCTTTAGGATAAGTTTCTTTCTGCACATCTAATTGGCATTACAGTTGATTGCCAGTGAGCATCAACAACAAACAAATAACTAATTTCTCCCCTGCGGTGACTGAGCAGTATCTCATATTTCCGCTCCAGTCTGTGTTAGTGCCAGTGTGCTTAAAAAGCAAGTCTCTTTAAATCTTTCCTTTAAACTAACATAGCTAAAACTCCCAAAACAGAACTCCCACAACAACAATTCTATTAAGGGTAGCATACTGTAAGTGATTTCTCAGTTCTAAACTTGCACAAGGAGGAAACGACTCTGTTCTCACACGTATTTCTGGAATATCAGAAAAATCGTTTCCACTAAGAAAATTTGATGCTATTTTTGCATTAGAAAATATGGTTGTTGGGTGACATAGCTGTATGCAAATAGATAATTACCAGTTTTAATACTATCACAAGCTGATAAGGGATGGGCACTCAATGTACCTAAAGATAGCTTGACAGTCAATGTATAAGTTTTTCAATTCCTGAATGTCATCCTGCTCTTCTATGCAATATCAAATGCTAAAATGTAAAAGCAAACAGAAATACAAAGATGAAGAGGTATACCAGACCATGCACTTAACCTCTGTATCATAATTAATACACAAGAGGACAAATTCTTCCTTGCAGACAACCTTAATGTGCTGTGACTTAATTACTTAGCATGTTTCATTTCCTAAATTAAAAAAATGAATTAAAAAAATCTACATCAAACAGCTGAACTTTTGCCTGCGTTGTACAGATCACTTGAACTAAAAGCTGACTGCTGCCATGTGAGAAACGAAGAAGAAAAGGACATGTGGCAAGACAGTGGCCAAGCACAAAGGCAAGAACCAGAATTTTTATTTGTTTCCAGTTCCAGCTGAAAGGTTGCTCTGAGTTTGTGATGGGCTCCACTCCCTCTTCCAGCCACATTTCTGCTCACATTGCTCATCTTTGCTGTATAAACAAGCTTCTGCTCCTAATCCTAAGCACTTTACCCAGCAGATCTGAGGCTCAAGGTTTAAAACTGTTGTTTCCCATTCCGTACCAGCTTTCAGCTTTGGTCTCCTTGTCTACCTGAACCTCAGTCTATCTTCCCTTCCCAGCCACTAATATAATTTACTTTCTTTCTGAAATTTGTCTCAACTCATCCCCATGTCTTCAGAGCATATTAGCCCTTCTCTAAGTGGCCATGGTCATCACCCAGACAAGAATATTCCTTTCCTCTCATACTTCCTGACTCAGTTTCCCTAGCCATTTTTTCCTCCCTGTAGCCTGGCCCCTCCATCAGTGACTGACCCTCTACTCCCTTGTTTAAAGGATTATCATTCCCAGGGCCCTTCAGCAACCATTTTTAGTCTTCCTTTGTTTTCTTGGCCGATTTTAGTCTTCTCCTGAACAGTGGGGTCCCAATTAATCCTGCCTTTTCCCCTTTTCCCAGCCCACTCCTGCTCCCATGCAGTGCCATGCACAAACACAGCCTTGTCTCATTTTACCAGGCAGGTTCCTTCTCTAATCTGCAGGTTCTCTTCAATAATCTGTGTTTAGCTTGGGAGTAGAACAGACACAAAATACAGCAGAACACAGTAAAAAGGATTTCATTAACTCCAGTAAAGAACTCAAATTACTCATGGGAACTGTAAGGAAAGTAGCATTTAATCACAGGTTAAAGCTTAACTAAACAGATCCAGAGGCAATGGGAAGCTTAACTGCACAAATACAGGCCAGAAGATAAAAGAAATTACCATGGGCCTGCTTGTTTAAATTTAGCAAAGCTATATGCAACAGTAAACTGATTTCTATGAGAAGTGAGAGGCAATTATAACAACAACCTACCTACAACCTGTTGCTTTCTATGACTGCCTGTTTTCTGCTAAATTTATCAGAAGAGCAACCTGCTTTTGACCAAATAATCAAGAGTTAATGAGTTAAAGCAGTCTCTTTCCCTCTGGATTTGAAACAAAACATTTTGAATTGGACTTTCAGAAGTACCTCTGTTTATTTTACCTTAAAAACTGAGGTAATTCTGGCAGTTCTACCCTGCACTTCATACAAAAGGACTATTTCAAAGAGTACTTCAGCCTCACTTCACTCTGCACATCGACAGAGTCTCAAATGCTTCCTGCTTCAAGTCCTCTCCAGTCCATGGTCAGCTCTATCATATTGACTTAGATAAGGACAAGGATGTCATCCACCCATTCTAAATGTGGAGCCAAAAATGACTGTCCTGGATACTGGAAACAATCATTCCAGACATTTGAGAGGAAACTGGAATTTGGTTTTCATAGGAAACCCTACAAATCCACTCTTTGGAGATTTCCACCCTGGGTTATCCCTGTTGGTGCTTGTTTCCCCTCCATCACTGTTCCATGATGTGTTCAGCTGACCATTATCCAGCCCATCTGTCATTCAGAAGATGTGCAGCTGCTTATCTGTGATATCAATTTGAGTTTCTATTGCTCATTTATGTCCTCCAATATCTTCAATATCTTGAGGGCAAGAAGATACTGTGTGAAGGAGAGCAAGCTTCGCTGGGCAGCTGCAATTCCAGGAGTCTAAAACAAGTCTAAGAGCAGGGCTAAGGAAAGACAGTTGAAAGAATGAACAATAAAAAATTGCAGCAAGAAGTGAAAAGAGGTCTCCAGCTCTCCATTGTTTTCTTTAGTAACTACAAAAGGAGATTTTAGATTCTTAAGAATCTTTGATAATCTTTTTGCCTCCACATTTCTGGGGAAGGGAAGCCTCTAGCACAGCACAGTCATCACCAATGATTGCAGATCCTCAGCATCTCCACTGCATAAATCCATCAAAAACGACTCAGTGTAAGTGGCACGCACATACCAAAGTAGGGGTTTTCAACACTAGAAGGATATGACACATGCAGTCCCAAATTACCTCAACATTTAGGAGTCATCCAAATTCCAGTTTTGAATCATTAACTGCCCTCCACACTGAAGCGGCACTATTGAAAAATACGTGCTCTTAACAAACCCAGGAGACTTCAGTGATTATTCCCGTTTGGGAGTAATCACAACCTTTTCCTTCCTCCTAGATGAGGATCTGTCAGTGAAGTAAATAAAGTTATTTGCAGTTGACCTAGCAGGTCTTGGAAACTTGCACAGAAACACTGGCTTGTTTGGTAACAACATTCCTCACTTTAAATGATTCTGTGCTCCTCCACACAGTGCCGGAGCAACTTGAAAAAGAAATTTACTTTACTATTACATTCAAGTCTTTTACCTTATTCTACAAAAATATATTAATTCCTTCCCCCTCTCTAGCTGTCACTTTCTTCCTTCAATGTTAGTGGAGGAGCCAGTAAATACTCTCATTTATACCCTGGCAGCAAACATTACTGGTCCCTTCTTAGCTTCTGTGTGATTTAATACACTAATTCCTAGACAGTGTAAAAGAAAGGCAGAAATCCCAAATCAGCAAGGCCATGTCATAACATGCATCCTGCTGGGCCTGACCTGTGACTTGGCAGGAGAGCCATGAGCATTAATCATGCTGTCCCTTCCCCAGCGTGAGCAACACCACACTGCCAACTTTGTACCCCCAGGCTGCTGATCTGCTATTTCACTTAGATTTTACTTTCTATAGAGACAGGTAAATAATGTGAAACGTATTTTACACTATTTCCATGCTAAGGTCAAAATCGGTTTTTACAACCAACTCAGCTGCATTTTCTTTTTAATTGTTTCCTGGCAAACAAATTTTCTGCTGTTTGAAGTTTTAGCTCATGCTTTCTTTCCTTGACATGAGAATCCTTCTGATTATAATGGAGCAATGGAGGCATATAATGCTGGCAGCATTCAGGTGGACCTTAGTAAAGCTTCTCTTTGGAGGAAAATATTTGTTATTGCTGTTCTAATCCAGCCTAAGAATACACCGAACATTCAGCCTCCTCTTCTGCAAGCTGTAGTGTATTCAGGTTAGAACAATGCATACTAAATATCTGCTATTTTGCTGCAGCCTCCTCCTCCAAACTAAGTTTGTGAAGAGACTCAGTCATCAAATGTAACTTTGAAGTCTCACCTGATGCCACACATTCAATTATTTGTTCTGTAAAGCACTGATGGAGATGTCATATCATAGATTTAGCTACTGAACCAAACTGCTTTTCCAGCATATTTAAATGAAAATATAAGTAAAAGCTGATGCTGAGGATGACAGAAATCCGTTTGATCTCTTAATAAGATAATAGCTAAACAGCCTCTGAGCTAAACAGGTACCACACATCCTGGCATAAAGGCATAGAGTAAACCTAGTTCGGTTTCAGAAAAATTCTGATGTTCTTCAAAAGCAGAGTGATTAATTAGAGGTCAAAATGTCTTTTGTTTGTTTTGGCTCAAAACATTTGGATTTGATTGTTTGGTGCATTTGGAAACAAGAAAAATCTTTAAAATGAGAAGAAAGCAGGATGGTTGTTCACATAAGAGAAAACATTGAAGATCAAGGAAATAAATTTTTCTCTGAAAAAGCAAACAACTGACAGCAGTTTACTTATATCTGTAAAATATACACTGATCAGTGTGCAAATTATAAAACTGAGATAAGAAATTTCTGGTTTTAAACAGAAACTAATAAAGAAGTGATTGAATTCTAATTTGGTCTCACTGATTATTTTTACAAGTCAGCTGTGTAGAATTAGATATGTATTTTATCTACCTTTCAAACTGAGACGGCGAAAAAAAGAAGTAAAGATTGTCAGAAGTTTAAATTGACCTTTTTAATCTTCCATTACACTCCATGTTCTAGTTCTCTATCCAATCACAGGTAGTAAATTCACATTCCTCATTTCATGAAATCTTAAACAACTAATGGACTCACCTTCTGCTGATAGCCCCTGGATGTTAATCCCCTTGGCAGCCAAGAAACTCAGACATGCATCTATGTTTTCAATCTGTTCAAGAATAAACAAAACAAACAGAAAGAAAGGAGACACAAAAAGAAAATGCATTGTAATAATTATTTACATCCATCTACCGCCACCTTGAGAGCACTCAATCTTTGCATCCCATAAAAAGTCCCTTTGCTCGTGATGTGGAAACCATAGCATGAAACCGTTTCAGTTACTGAGGTCCTAAATGGATTATTCCATAGATTATAAACTGATTATTCCACAGGTCATGGCTTTCTGTTATTTGCATTTGCATGAAGCAGGTCAGCTCAAGCTAACCTGCTTCAAGAGGCGATCACTGCATTTCTTATGAGAGGGTCAAGGATGTTCTGTGCCAGGATTCATCACCTGCAACAAGTATAACAAGCATGAAAGCGAAAATAAACATGAAGGCCATTTGTTTGACAAGGCAGATTGCCACTTGCTCTGAAGTTGACAGCTGGCAAAAGTTTCCAGCCACACCAAGAGTTGAATACAGAAGCTGTAACTGGAAACCCCAGCCAGAATCCAAAACGCGCTCCCTCATGGCATTCCCCACGTGTCAGGAACACCAGGCCACCCTGGTCACTGACTAAGGGGCAAGTCCTGTCCCTCACAGAGATGGGACAATGGGAACAAGTTCCATGGGATAAAACCAATTTTCACCAGGTAGGCACTTGGGCACAACAGGTCTGGCTGTCAGTTGCTATACACAACTCTCGTTGCTATACACAGACTAGACTCAAACCCTGCCTAAGAAAGTGAACTCCAGAGACGCTGGACGAGTAAGGAATGTTTTCCACTCTATCTCAACATTACAATAAGAATCTTGCAGTAGTCTCACACCTGATGTCCCATCAAACTCCCACGAAAGCTCTGCTGTCATAACCAGAAGATGTAGAGAGATGCCAGCCCCCACCCCAGACCAAAGCAATTCCACACAAAAGTCTAAGCCTGGACACCTTGAGGGGCTGCAAGGAACATTTTAGGAAATACCATGTTTTGTGTGTGGTTACACAAAAAGCTCTTGGATTATACTGTTGAGCAATTTTTTTTTTATTTAACCATGGTAATCAGCAAGTGATAAAAGAGAATCTTTGTGTTTGAACTTCTCTCAAACATTAGTTTTTTAATTCCTAAAACATTGCAACCAAACACTGCATCCAGTGGATAAGGAAGGAGATGGACACCAAGCCCCACACTCACATAACTACCTTTATTCTGTGAAGTGTGGAGACAACAAAAGGAAAGATGAAAAATCCAGCTGCCTTGTCAGCTCCTCCCTGCCCTCAAAAAAATACACAAGTGAGGGCTAAGGCAGCATTTTAGACCCTGAGCTCCCAACACTTGACCTGAGCTCCCTGTCCTTCTCAAAGTAATAAAGAAGTACCAGAGAAGCTGCCAGGAAACTTCCCGCACGGATTTCTCTCAGGGTACATTAATTTATTGTCTATAATTAAAACAATAAAAACATTTTCTTCTATCACCAGGAGGGGGTTAAGTTATTTGCATTGCTGAACTGTGATTTCAACAATTAGAAACACTTTTATCAACTTCATTATACTTTGAGATATAATATAAAGTACACAAAGTAAATAGTACACTTTGAGTAAATTATGTACTCCAAAACTCAGAGAGGTACCAAAGAAAACATTTCCTGTACTGCTCAGACCTTAAGGCTTAAAAAGGTTCATTTACACACAGTTCAATATGATCCAACAGTTAATTGACCCCTTTCCTTCTTCAGTACTCAACAACCCTTTTAAAGTTTCCAACACAGTTCTTTTGTTGAGGTGATTTGGGACTTGGCCGGAAAACCAAAGTTCACCTTTTCAAGAATAAACACCACATAAAAGGATCAATCCGTTCCTAGTACCTGCACTTAGCAAGCTGCATCATTCCAAGAACATTTCCAGACTTCCACAGCTGTGGGTAAATGTCTCCTCGCCAAATAAGCAGGTTAGTGACTAAAGATAAGCAATATCTCACCCTCACTCCAGATCTGCAGTACCTCTCTCAATCTTGCTCTGCTTGCTTCTCTTCCCAGGCCCCTCATCTTTGCATAAACTCTCTTTTAAGACAGAGTGAGCACAGGATTAAGATTTACATCTGGGTCGTGAGTTCCTCATCCATGTCCTCATTCTTGGTGCTAAATAGCAGTGTTTGCTGATGTCCTAATCTCATCCTATTCAGGGAGTCCTCTTTAAAGTCACTCCATTTCTCCTATGGGATAACCCCCCCAGTTTTTCTGAGCATTTTACCCACTGCATTAAGATAAATCACTCCCATCCACAGACTGATGGATGACTCTCCATCACAAGTCTGTATTTGGACCACAGGTTGAGCACCCTGGAACCACACTGCCATATGAAAAGTTAGATGGGCTGTCTTGCCACACCAGTGGTAATGCCTGGCTAAAAGCTGTGAGAAACAGAGGCTCTTGGTGCTATACTGATATGGAAAATACCCTAATTTCATCAGGCATGATGAAGCAAAGTGGGAGTAACAGGGATGTGCAAAAGTACACCCTTTACATTCAGAAAATGAAGACTTCGGATTAAGATCCTGTGGGAATGTACAGCACTGCACATACAAGGAATTCACTAGAATAATAAAACTGAAAGATACACAGGCATCAATGACTCTGCTAAGATTTACACAGTATCTGTGATATTAACAACATTACATGGCAGCATGGCTGGAATGTGAGGAATTGGTTGATTTTGAAGGAAAAAATAGAGCTTGAAAAGGAAAACGAGGAAATTTGAGAAAATCCAATAAGGAAGTGAAACACTGAATGTAAGACTATAGCTGAAATTATTAAAATTGAGTGCTGGTAAGAATTCAGGTCCTTCCCACACAGTAACGGTCTGAGTCAAGAACCCTGATCTTGGCTGAAGCAGTCTAATGCATCAGAAAACATGTTGCTTATTTGAAGAGATGACTTCCCAACAATGCAACAGGTCATGAATTTCACTCATTAAAGCTCCAAGGAAGGATTCTGCCCCTGCCTCTGTATTAACTATTGTCGCTGTAGAGTTCACTCAACGACAATAAAGATTCCACATATCAGAAGGCAAAAGAAGCAAAAGGAACTTTTATTAAGAATGAACCCAACTTTTATAGATGAGTTCGTTAGGTAGATTTATATTGATTAACAGGTTAGACACCCCTCAGCCCATTCGTGAGAAGGAAGAAAACAACTTCTCAAAAACATCTTGAGACAAACACAATATGACATGTACAAACAGCAGGTGCAGATTATTGTTTACAATTCCTTTCTGCCCTTTCTCACAGCCTCCCAGGACAGTTTGTTAGGACTGCCTGGGAAACTGAGTTCCTTTCTCTATGACCAGGTTGTCAGCATCCACAAACTATTAAGAATATGAAAATATTGTTTTATGGAGAAAGATGCCCCCAGTGCAGACAAGGCTGAAGATAGCAAGCTATGGTACTTAGACCATTTAGATGTGTGTAGGACAGAAGTGAAGCTTCTGGACAGATCTCAGCTAGATGGTAGGAAAAAATTCTTCCCTGTGAGGCTGGTGAGGCCCTGGCACAGAGTGTGGCTGCCCTATTGCTGCCGAGTTCATAGCTACATAAAATACTCCAATAATTCAGGCTTGTAAATCAAGGAAAGTTTATTTTGAGCAGAGCTGCTCACCTTCATAGGGAACATCGATAGGTAAAACCACACTGGTCAAGTAAAGAAAAACAAAGACTGATTGGTGAAAGAAAGGAAACAATTCTCTGAAAGAGAAACATCACATACCACAGGCACATATCTTTTGTTTCCCATTCCTTCTCCCAAAATAGCATGAGAATTGATTTCTTCTCCTGAGCTCTCTGCATTCCTTCAGGAGTTTTCTCACTCAACACAGCCTGAGAAAAGTTGCCTTCCTCAGGCCTCTGCAAGCCCCCTAGGCCAAGCCTGGGAAGAGCTGCAGGCCTCTCAGGCTGTCTCAGGCTGTTGTGCAACCACACTGCCCCATCCCTAGAATTGCTCAAGGCCAGGTTGGACAGGGCTTGGAGCAACCTGGGATAGTGAAAGGTGTCCCTGCCCATAGCAGGAAATTGGAACGAGATGGTCTTTCGAGTCTCTTTCAACCCACACCATTCTATGATTCTGAGCAAAATCACTCCAATGACTCTGCATCCTGGTGACTTCCAACACAAAGTACAATTGCCTCCTTGTAATTACAGCATTCAGCAGCAAATCATCACCCAGACTCTATGGGCCCTTTTTTTGCCAAGTCCACATATTGCTTAAACCCTTTAAGCAGATGTGAAAGGACTGGATTTGCCAAAGGGGAGTGAATATTTTCTGTTTCACTGTGAGCTACAACTGTTTTTTGGCTGACAATTCTGATTTCTCATTTGCTTTGTCAGCAACGTTTAACACAGCAGAAGCAAAGCAGGAAAGATGGCAGCTGGATGCTCTCATTCCCTGCCTACCCAAAACAGGGTAAAGCTGTGCCAGAGAAGGAAAACCAAGCACAGCCAGCCACAGTGATTATCTCACTCAGAAAAATTACCAGGGGTATCCAAAACTGAGCCTTATTGGCCAAAAAAATCAAATGAATTTGCAACTTTAGATCCCCATATTTAAACTATTTCAGGTGTAATCAACTATCAACATATGCTATTAGTCCTACATCCTTTTATGAAGGGTATTTATTCTGAAACGCCCCTAAATGTCAACTAAGGACTTCTGAGCCCACACCAGAGGGGCTGCCAGCCTCTGGGGTTCCTCCTTCTCCTTTCTTTTAATTGGGAGATTATGAGGAAAAAAACCCAACAACCCTGTAAAATTAAATTTCTGCTCAGACATAACATATCAAGTGTCATCACTCCCATTCTCATATTCAGAGAAGGAAAAGCTACCTGAAAACTTCCTCTTAACACAAATAACCTGACAAGATGGGGGCAGAAGGCGTCGTGGCTAAGTGCTGTACATGGAGAACTGTCCAAGACCAGATCATCACACAAGACTTTGTGCTTGTCATACAGCAGCAATTTCAATTTCTATTCTTGCCAGTGCTAGAGAGAAAACATGCCCTGGCCTGTATAAGCAGAACAGGATATGCCAGAGACAAATTAAAAAAACCCCAAACCCAAAATATCCCCATCCTGTAGCCTGTAAATGGAGACCCACAGGTGGGGTTGTTGAAATGACATGTTGAACATTGACTATATCAGACAAAATCCTGAGTATGGACACTGCCTCCAGCCAAAGATGTCTGTCCAACCCTGCCAAGTCAAATATACGAGGTAAAGGATAACCAGTGCTGCCCTTGGCACAGACACGGATGTTTTTCTCAAACAAAAACCAGAATTAAACTTGTTGTAGGTTCCTTCACTTACAACCAGGGGAAGTTTCTCACATTGTGAAGCAAGACTCTGCTCCCAGTTTTTACACTGATAAATGGGGAGTTTTGATGAGCTTATCCAGAAAACCCACTTTTATACTGAAACCAGTGCTTTCCATGTAACTTGTGGCTTAATGTTATGTGCAGTATATTAATTTTCTTTTTTTAAAATTTTTATTAACTTTATATTAATTAATAAGATTGAATTTTTATGAAAGTTTTTAAGGTCTCAAAAACTTTTATGCAATATTCCAGCAGCTTTCACATACAGTGCAGAAACAAGCCTAACACAAGCTGTTTCTTAGGACAAAATCTATTCCTTGTCTGTATTTTTGAATAAGGCTTTTACCCTCATATTTTTATATTCTAAGGTTTAGAAAGAGCCTTAAAATCTAAAGTCATTACACTGACAATCCTTAGAACCCTGGAGTTTTGGGGGAGGAAGGGCTCTCCATTCCAATAATATCTCATTTGCTCTATTTCCTAAACATAATTATATATAAAAAATACCAAAGCAGAAGTGGAAATTCCATTTGTCCCAAAAGTATATAAATACTAGCTCTTATTGCTCTGTTTAAAATAAATCTTCGTTAGTAGTTATTCCATTCAAAATGTATCTTTT
The DNA here is from genome assembly GCA_013400175.1 of Phainopepla nitens. Classification (NCBI taxonomy): domain Eukaryota; kingdom Metazoa; phylum Chordata; class Aves; order Passeriformes; family Bombycillidae; genus Phainopepla; species Phainopepla nitens. Next base: position 462,333 of record VXBQ01005193.1, read on the forward strand.
TAAAAAGAAAATAATGTGTTGCTCCCAGTGTTCATCTGCTGCTCCTGACTACTTGGATGTCTCCCAAAATTAAGTTTCAGGATTTTGACAGAACTTGGTGCACACCCCAGAAATAAAATAAAATGTAATGGAAGGGCAAATGAAGCTAATCCATATTCTGAAGCCAGGTTGTGGCAGATATACCTACAGAAACAAAAATCTGCTCAAATAAACATGAAGAGTTGATTCTTCTCTTAAAATTGCCTTACTTTGGGTTTTTAAAGACAAGGATAGTTAAAGCACTAGTCTAAGGCTGGAGAACCAGCCTAAACCTAATCTCGTCCATCCTCTTCTCTTTGACTTTGGTAAAACCTTTGCTATCTTGTGTTTCCAGCTCTTCCTGCAGAAATAATGGGACAAATATTCAACATTCACTCCCAACATGCCCAGTGTGAAAAGAAACGAGGGCAGTAAACCCCATAAGAGAAAACCATGCTTCACACTGGCCAAAATTCCTAATAACAACAAAGAGCATCCAAGGGGCACGCTTGTACTGTGAATGGATTCAGGCCATCCAGAGCAACTCCCAAGGTCTGCCAAAGCTGATCTGATCAGGGAGAGACACATGCAGGGTTGTAGAAATGCTCATGGTTTATTCAGCTTTTCAGCTCTCTTTCAAGTTGTTTTTTTTTTTCAGGTTTATTTATTTAAAACTGAAACTTTCCCATGGGGAAAAACAAAAGTAAAGAGCAATTTCTTTTTAAAATATCCCTGGAAATATTACTTTTTAATTAGCTCTTCAGAATCAGACCTTTGAAAAGTTAAAGTGGATAATTTGTGAATAACTTGAAATCTTAAGAGGTTCTAAATCATGATTAAGCAACAACAAGCTCAACTTTGCAAAACAAGCATCAACAAAGAATCCTGCCTCTGGAGAATCATTAATTTAGGATATAGATGAAACTCTCTTGACAATATTTTAGCACATACCACAGTAACTGTATTTCTTAGCACTGAATCTCTGTTCATGTGTAACTGAAAAGAGGAAAAGGTAGGGAAAAGCCATGGCTGTGCTCAATAAACCCATAACGAGGACAGCAGTGACTCTCACAGACACATCATTTCCACCTTCCCTGGCTGCTCATGGAAGACCCTTTTCTATTTGGGGCTCCCAGGCTGAAAGTTATGTGCTGCACAATTGGGAAAAGGGGGAATGGCTTTAAACTGAGAAAGAGCAGGGTTAGACTAGACATTAGGAAGAAATTCCTCCCTGTGAGGGCGGTGAGGCCCTGGCACAGGTAGCCCAGAGAAGCTGTGGCTGCCATGGGCAGGGACACCTTCCACGATCCCAGTTTGCTCCAAGCTCCATCCAACCTGGCCTTGGACACTTCCAGGGATGGGGCAGCCACAGCTTCTCTGGGCAACCTGTGCCAGGGCCTCACCACCCTCACAGGGAAGAATTTCTCCCTAATGTCTAATCTAACCCTGCTCTCTCTCAGTCTAAAGCCATTTGGAACTAGGTGGTCTTTACGATCCCTTCCAATCCAAATAATTTCATCATTCTGTGGTTTAATTTAAAACAACACCAATATCTAGCAAAGGTGGACTTCTTCCTAAAACATCCTTGAAATTTACACAAACCAATATTTTCTAGAGTGCAGAATGCTTAAAAGGAAGGACTGACACCAACACTGCTCAGGGCACCGAGCGCTGGCTCCTCTCTGTCCTCAAACACTAGCTCAGATGTTGAAGGCTCTGTGTATCATTAACTCAAAATTGCAGCAGGAATCCAGAATTTAATGAAACTTGTTCAGAAAGAACATCCTGCAATGCAGTCTCTGACAGTTGTTCATTTCTAAAACCGGACCCTGGGAAGGGAGCAGTGGCCTCGGCACGTTCCCAGGCGCAGTGCTCCCTCCCCGCTGGGCTGACAGGCATTCCTGTGTCTGCAGGCCTGGGGCTCTCAGCTTCACCTGTTCCCAAGGCATTTGTTCCAGTGGCACCAACGCGTATGTGACCCCTCCTTCCTTGCACCTGGATCCTGGATAACATCTCCTACTGAAATTCCCCTGCATAACTGCTCAGAACAAGTGCAGTAATGCTGCTTGTGTATATAAAAACAGCTCTGCACAAAAAACAGAAGAATAAAATGCTCTAGATATGCACCACCTTCAAGGAATAGCTAATTAACCACTAAAACACAGTTACAGTGTATAAGTAATGGCTGGAAATGAAAGATCTGTGATAAGACACACAGACAAAAGGTTTATTTCTCTGGACTGTTTAATTCTTTGTAACAGCTATGATCTGTTTACACAGATATTCCACAGTGAAGAGCTTATCACTGCATCTCCTGTAAAAAGAAACACCCAGGCATCAGAAGTAATTTCCATACAAACAGCCTTAATTCTTATAGCACCAAGCTGAAGGAGAATAATAAATTAATTTTTACTTCCGCCTGTCCTTAAATCAACGTAACTTTTTCTTCTTAGTTAGAAAAGGTTCTCGTCCATGATTTCCCAGTTTTCTCCATTTGTCCAAGCATAATAAGAAGTTGTGTGTTTGCAGAGTATTGCATACAACCTATATTCATGTAATAATTTTGTATCAGTAATGGTCATGGCAGAAAATCATGTTAATGGTGCTTCTAGACTTCGGTGTAGGTGTATATATATAAGTGGAAGCTACAGACATCTCCATGTACACATGTGGAATGACCCTGGCCCCTCAATCCATTTGCTGTTTCATGTATTTAGTCCATACAGCATGGACAGAACCATAGGTATTCAAAATGCAGTAATTCCATTTAACTGTGACATAAATGATCAAATAGAATCTAATTCTGTCCTCTTAGTGAAGCTTATATATTTAATCTTTTCCATAAAAATCACTTTGTTGCTCTTTATTGAACCTCACACTGTTTCAGAGACAGATAATGTACAAATTCTTTCATCACTGTAAAGGGTGAAAAATTAAGAGCAGCCCACTGTGAACCATGAAGGTGATCCATTATGGGACTGAAACAAGAGTGTCAGAAGCAATGTCTCCAAAGGCACCCTACACACCCATCCAATGCAGAAGGCATACATTGCCTTATCACCCATCCCCACATGCAGAAAGAGTTCTGGAAGCCATCCCCTCCAGAAATGGAACAAGTCTCTGTTTAGTGACACTGACACTGCCCTGTCTCATGGCAGGGAGATGTACATGTTGGTCTTTCCTGATATACACTAGCTCTATTTATCCTGTTATTTTCTGCGTAGGATGATGGGGGCTTGTGGTTTTATTTAGACTGCAAGCTCTGCAGCACAGAAACCTCTGATCCAGCCATGCCAGTCTCACTGATTACCATGCACAAATGGTAAGCATGGCAGCATAACAACAGTCTGGGTATCTGGAAAAAAACAGAGACAGTAAAATCAATCTTATCTTGGAGCAAGAGTCATATAAACTGAGGCTGAAGGACAGATAAGTACAAGCAACCTGGCAGATCATCTCCGTAGTAAATCATTCTTGTCTACATCACAACATGGGTTCACACATGACCAAGAGAAACCCTGAGAGCTTAAAGAACATTCTTCTAATGTTCCAGAACTTGCTGTTTGGCCATGTCCCTGCACAGGCAGTGGCAACAGCTAAGCTGGTGTCTGTCACTAGCCAAGCTGGCACAGCACTGGGGGATGTCTTCCCCCTCAGTTGACCTTCAGCTGTGAGGAGCTGCACCACAGGTTAGGGCCAGAAGATACACATCTGTTACCATGGTAGCATCAAATCAGATTAAATTTCCAAACATATGCTCCTGGTAAGTTACAAGCTCCCCAGGCAAAGTGGGGGAAGGCTTAGATGATGTGAAAGTTCCCTTTACTACATTTGCTCAGCCTTGGAGTTGGATTACTTGAAAATACATAGCTATATTTAACCCCTGGGATACATTTCCAAAAATCCTACACCAGGAATTCACAGAGAAAAAACATGCTTGTGATGCTTTTGATCTTCCAGCAGGGCTGCTCCCCTGAGTTAGCAGCAAATGCCCCAGCAGCAGAGCCCTCCTTGGCTTTGGGACTCAGCAGCGCTGGAGTGACAGCCTGGCAGATTTATTGCACCTTCCTATGGCAACGTTTGGACAACACTGGCTGTACAAAACTGCTCAAAACTTTTAGAGGAGCATGTTAAAGTGGGCGCCTGCTCTCGAAGAGCAGAGATAGAATTCTTTTCTGTGAGAAAATAAGCAATTAAGATTTTTTTTTTTTTTAATACAGCAGCTATTTTTAGTTATTTGTACATAGCACAGCAGCTCCCTCCCTTAGTGGGTATTACACACACATAGAGAGCTGCTCGGGTCATGCAGATGATTCAGCTCATATTATTCCTTCCAACCAAGTCATGAATGTGTGAGCCCAGCTATCTCCTGTATCAGCCACACCACAGCAGCTCTCACATCCGTTACATCAATTCATTAAAGTGCTCTTGAGAAAAAGAACACAGAAATATGGATTACACATACCATATGCACAAATTAGTAATGGAGATTTCAACATCTATGCTCTTTTGACAATAAAAAAATAATTCATGGAGCTGGCAAGTGTGACACTGAGGAGGGGAGTGGATACCTTTCTCCAGCAGCTGAATTAATATTCTCAGTACTGTTCAAGTCAGAACCAATGTCCCCAGCATACTGGAAAATTTCCATACAAACTGTTCCTTAGGTGTCGCATACATTACAAACCAGCTCATTGTCAGAACACAAGAAATCAGTCTAATATGAAAATGATAGTCAAATTCTCATCACTGGAAGTAAGATTTCCTCAAAACTTAAGTTATTGTACTGAAAACACAGCCTTCATTCCAACTTCCATACAGTTCTTGGGAAGAAATGCTGGCTCTGACCCATACTGCAGTCAGTACAAGATCCTTTGTTTGCAAGACACACAGCAGTAGAAAGACTGAGTGATATTAGTTTACCACTACAGCTTGGTATCTGCATCAGAAAGAGATTATTCTTAAAAACTTCCTGTCAATGAAAACTTCCCGACACACAGAAAAAATAAATACCTCCCTTTTGCTATTTGAGAACAGATACTTACAGACACAAAGTGAACCTGAAAAATATTAAAGCCCAAGCGCCAACCCACAGGTGAACCACAGTAATTTCCCCACCTATTTTTAGGAGGTGCTGTGGTGTTTGTTAAGCCTATGTGCCTTTCTGTTGCTCCAAAATCTTGTCCTGGGTGCCCCACAACTTACCCAGACGTGGGAAGATGAAAGTCTGGTGTATCCACCCACAGGTTTCCCAGTCCTCTTCCTTTCAGCACGTTTCAGCTTTGCTATATTCATACATACATAATGTAGCATAGCCAACTCATACACTTTGGGTTTTGTTTATCATTTTACAAATGCAAGTCGTATGAACCCTTTTACAGGGGCTAACATTCAGCACTTGCAAAGGCACCCACATCAATAAGAATAATCTATAGCGCCTAGGAGGGCAGGTACTAACCTCCCATAATCTGCAAGATGCCACATGTTAAACTCCAAAATCATGCCCTAAACAAGAAGCAAATAAGAAAAAAAAGGAAAAATATCTCTGTTTTTCTAGAAACAAACAATACTAGCAGAGATAGCTCTACTCAGGTTTATTCACCTAAGTCTTGTTTTCATGTTTTCAGAAGTGCGTAGAAGAGGAAACTGGACTCGATTTATTGTCCTTCACCCAATTATCAAGAACTATGCCAACATTTTCTGGGTTTTTTTTTTAAAACCCAAAAGCTGTGATGCTCTCCAAATGTTCTTGGTCCCAGAGCCTGTGCTCCATACAAGTACATCCTCTCTTACCCACAGTATTTTCTACCTCCAGCTGGAACTAATCATCAGAATTAAAGGCTTTTGTTTAGACAAATATCTACAGTATGAAAATATAGAGGTTTGGGGGAAAAAAACCCTGAAACAGATTTTATGCAGAGGACAAGCTATAGAATAGTCTATAATAGATTATATAAAAGCCAGCCAACTCTTATCTGGAGCAAAGGAAGACAGGGATACTTCCCTCAGCAGAAAAACCCAGACAGGATGATGATGGGAGGACAGGTTCTCACCTAAGTGATTTTTCACAGAGCCAGTGGGGTCCCTGTCATGTCTTTTTTGGCACTGGAACGAGGTTGATAAGGTCCCACATAGTTCTGCAGTACTAAACTTCACTTGACAAGTCTTATTAGCACTGGCTTGGAGCCTGACAGACCCAAGCTGTCTCTAATGCTCAGTTCGGGCCAATTTGCCTGATGCTCTCCAACACTGGGAACAAGGCAGAGAGGCTGGATCTGGCTCTGCAGAGAGCTCCCTCAGGTTTGGCATCACTGGCTTGGGACTGTGCCACATGCAAACAAAGACATTTCTTTTCCCCACATCCTTTAATGGACTTGGGAAGACACAGATTTGGTCCAGCTTTCTAAGCTGATACACCTGGATGGGAGCTGATTCTTCACAGCTCAGCTCATATGTGTCGGCTCAAGGCACTGAGACTCTACAAAGGGAAAAAGAGGATGGTAGAAGGCTTCCTTCCCTCTGAGATCTGCTCTATACAACGAGTGAAGTTAAATCTCCATTTATTTGTGCTTTTTTTTAAAATATCCCCCAAATCTCCTCAAGTGGGCTGCTCACCTTTCAAGAACTCTAATATTGATATGGACACTTTTAACTGAAAGACTCATTTGAAAAAAGACTGGACATCTGGACATTATCTAAGTATCTGGATAGCCTTGCCTCTGCTACCTCTCTGAGCCACGGTTACCAGACACAAACACCAGTTCCCACACTCTGCAGGACTCTGTAAACTGTATTAAGAGAGTGCACTGAAATGCAAAGGATGAAGACTGCTGTACCTAAAACAAGACTGCAACATATTTGTTCTGGGTCTGCCAAAGGATTAGCTCCCTAAATACTGCAAGTAACTACTGCACCAACACTATCCCTATAAAGATTCCTATGCTCTGCCTTAGAAGAATCATAGAATGATTTGGGGTGGAAGGATCCCTAAAGATCATCTAGATTCACCTTTCACGATCCCAGGCTGCTCCAAGACCCCTCAACCCAGCCTTGAACATTTCCAGGGATGGGAAACAACAGTATTTTTATAGTCAGATGACAAAGAGCTCTGTAAGCATGTGTACCTGATAAAAGCAAGCCATAAGCATAATTCTCATTTTTCTTACACGAGGAAAACTGCTGGGGATGCCCAGCTGTGACTTCAGGTCTCATGAGTCGGGGGGACGGAATCACCCACTGCACCCTCCGGAATGAGCAAGTGGAGTAACATCAGAGGACGCAGCATAGATCAAAATGTGTCCTTCCAGCCCTGTCCAGCATTCCTGACCCAGCACATGCCCCTTGCATGCCTCTGATTATAACCTGATCTGGCTTCCATAAGCAACCGTCCCACTGTCCAACAGAGCAACATTTTCTCTTCATTGAGAATAATGACTTGAAGTGACTTTTTTAGCTGCAACGTCCTGGAACTGGTTACAGACTCCAGTCCTGAATGAAATTCAGTTCTTACAACACACTTGTGCAACATTAAATTACAGTAATTGTCAAAATTTCCTCATTATTTATACTCCAGACAGCTGCTGTGGCTACAGCAACCACCCTCTTCAAAGCAGCAAGAAGGAGCAATGATAAATCTTTTTGATGGCTTGCTTTTTACAGAGCGCTTGCTCCATGGTTTTAACAAGATTGATAACTTCCAAGAAATAACAAAAAGTCAATGAGAAGAGCAGAACAGAGTGTGGGTTTTGACTTAAGATGTCAAGCTCTCCTTAAATCTTTATTTCATTTTACTACATGAGTGGCTGTGCTCATGTTGAAGTCATGAAGAGAAGGGCAGTCAGGAACACTCATAAAAATAAAAAAACATTAAAATAGCTTCACACAGAACAGATATCCAAGTGTCCCAAAGCAAGCATTTGCAATGCCAAAGGAAGATATTAGAATTTATGTTGTAAAATGACTTCTTCTCAAGATACAGAAGGAAGTAACCTTGTTTGAAGTATCATAAATTTTAAGTATTCTTCATTTAAATGCATTTTAAAAACCAGTTTTTTATTATTTGTGTTCTTAATAAAATTCTGCTGTACCTTTAGCTTCAGCAATACTCACAGCAAATATACCCTTGAGGTATTATATGCTTTTAATTTTCCTGGACTGATTTTTGGTTCTCCAGGTTTGAATATTAAATACAAGCAAGATACAAAGCAACTACTTATCTGTCAACAAACTGCATATTGAATTTTATGAATTTTTTTTCATTTCATTTATATTGCTCATTTACTTTGTTTCATTTCAAAAGATATAACTCTTAATCATACTTTCAAAAATCTAATTCCTTATTTCTACATATCTCTGTTTAATTAGGTGATATTTCAGAAATATAAAGTAGCAATGTAAGAATAATCTCAGTTGTAAATATGTGATAAATTATAAGGCCTGATTCAATTACTGTGGAGTATAATGGGGCAAGAACTGTAATATTAATATTCTGAAGATTATGCTTTTAGTTCACCACTGTGAAAAATTAATTAAAAATTGTTATTAGAAGTCTCACACATTGAAATGCCACCCTGTCACTCAGCCATGCACACACAAACAACAGACCACTTTACTACTTACCATTTGAGACCTATTTTTTGGGCAGCCATTGATGTCTTCAATCTTTTCATTTGCTGAAAAGCAAAAAAAAAAAAAAAGAAGAAGCAATAAGGCAAAACAAACTAAAGCAAGGGCATTTATTCCAATGATTTCCTGAGCACTTGCTGCCAGGTCAGTAAAGGGGTTTTGGATTGTAGCTGTCCAGTCCAAGTGAATGTGTGAAACACTGAGAGCCACAAAAAGAAAAAAAGCAGCTGGAGTTCTCTACTGGGTCGTGCCTCTAGAGACAGCTGGGGCAGAAGCCAACTGCTCAGATAACCTCTTGCAGGGTGATGGGGAATTCCTTTAAACTATGAGAAAGATGTGAGCCCTGGAAGTTGAATCACTGCTGGGTGGAAAAGTGAGTACTACATATGTACAGACATCAACACATTAATTGGATTGCTTGGAGAGTGAATACAGGTTTTAAACCCAAACGGGAAATTCGTGATCAATAACTCCAATATTTTTTCTTTCCTTTTTTAAGCACAAATCATGAAACAACTTTTCAAGATTCTTGACCATGGCTTACATGCTTCCCCAGCCTGCAGAAGAGCACAGTTTCCATCTTTAAGGTCAGAGGTGAAACAGTGAAATCCCTGAGGTAGATAATGTTTGCCTTAGGGTCGGAGTTTGCTCAGTTTCACCTTTCAGTCTTGGATGCTGAAATGACTTTGTGTTTGAGTCTGAAGAACCAGTTACAACCAAAGTTTGTTTACCAGTTTTTTCACTGTAATAAAAGCAGGTGCTCACATGCCATTTGATTCATGCATTAAAAGCTGTATTTTCTAGCAGTCCCACGTATTCTCAGGACACCAGTCAGAACTCCATCCTACTTCATGGTTTCCCTCAGTTAGGAGGATCACATTCGGCACGATATTCCAGTAGCAGTCATAGCCATGAGAAACAAAGCAGTAACACAACTCCACTCTTGCCTGCTAGGTTCCATTTTACATATCCATGCCGCAGCACACCTTTATCCCATAGCAATGCAATGAAAAATTATGCTAATCTGGAAAAGACTGTAGCTAAATCCACAGTGTGCTCCCCAGAGTGGTCCATCAACCCCTGCACATGAAGAGCACACACTGCTTCCAGGAATGCCATTTCGGCTTTGGTCATACAGAAACAAAGATGAATTCATTAAATCCCATTTTCCAAGTCCTGTGCACTCATCTCATAATATTTACCATCTCTCACTTTAGTACCATGCAATATTTCCATCAACTAAATTTATAACACGTTTAAAAATTGACAGCTGTATTCCTACAAATCAGCACCATTCATAATGACTTGCAAGGAGACTAACTTGTGAACGAGCTGTCTGTTGTTTGGGACACACGTACCAAACTCCTCCTCTCTCCTGGAGGAGATACCTCCAAGGTCAGACCCAGTGTATCTGCATTCATGGATTTAAACACAGCTACTATGTTTATATGGCATTACTAAGGCACTTACACATTCTTTTAGAGGCTCATAAATTTTTAACTGAAATGAACCAGAATGATGTGAATACATTTTAATTGATTTGCAAATAGCTGCTTTTACACATAGCACACCATAACATAAAAACCTCCCTATCCTGCACTGCATATCAAAGCTTTCTCACTATGTAGCTAGAAAAACAGCTTAGATTTTGCAGGGTACAGATAAAGCTGCTTCTAAGTGTGAAAGCCATCCTTACCTTGGTGACAATGAGATGCAGCTGCCTAAAGCCATACACAGCAGATACAAATTACTTTTCTCCATTATTAATTTGGAGGATTAAACTCAAAATGTTTAAATATGACCTTTCTTTCACATGAAAAATGTTCTTTGAAGAAATCTTTCCCCTCGTACTTCAACTTTTGAAACCCTGCAGACCCCATCTTAAATATTAGCCAAAAGGCAGCTATAAAAATGACCAAAAAAAACCCCAAACCTTGGAAGGTGATCAAAGCAATAATTGGTTATGTATTTTAGAAGGAATAATTTGAATTTCATAAGGGTTTTTACAAGCCAATACTCAAAGAGCTACATTTAAATATTTGGTAGGAGGAACCAAGTCCACATTTTGATAGTGGTATTCTTGCGCACATGTTCTCATGCAGAAGTCTCCTACAACTGTGTTAAGGCAGGGGAGCTAGACGGCCATGAAAGGAATCAACACCTGACTGCTCCTGGGTTTCCAAAAACCTTTCCTATTAAAGGAAAGGGATATGGGAAGGAGCATAGTGAATACCTGTCAATACACAATCATCAATTAATTCACGGTCTCTTTTTACACCTCTGTAACTGCACGGCAGGTCTACAACGCTACAGAGATATAATGTTGCTCTACAGCAGAGACAAAATCTTTTTAACATATCCCAGTAGAATCACTGGAAGAATCACAGTGTCATCCCAGAACAGGGCTTGCAGATCCCTAGCTTAAACCCAGACCTAGTTCCCCTACAGCATCTCAAACACACATAATAAATATGCATGTACTGATGTCCTGTTCCTGTTCCTTCATTGCTTCTTAATTTGCATCTCAAATCTGTCAGTTTGCTTCTAACAATGGTTGTCCTAATTCCCATTAGCAGGCTTTCCCATTCCATCCATCTCCATCAGCCCATGCATGTGTTTTGTGGCATCCCCAGCACCAGATGGATGAGCCTCTGAAGGAACTAATGATGGATCCAGGCCCAAGGGAAGAGGGACAATATGCAGCTCTATACGGAGAAAATTGCTCAGAATTTTCTTTATTTCCAAGCACTAATGCACTAATTTAAGCGCACTAACGGCTTTGGATAAAATAATGGAGCCTGCGCTTGAGATTTGTCCTAATGGTAAGTGATTTTCCTCATCTGAAAACTCGTTATGAAAGATTTCCTTTTCTGCCACACAAAAATTACACTCCCTCTCCTTTCCCAGCTGTATATATGGATCTCCCATATCTAACTGGAGGCAGGAGGTTCAACACAGGGTGCAATATCACTGTGAATTACATTCAGAGCAGTACCCAAGAGGTATTAGAAACAGTGAGGGCTAACAGCATCCTAGCACAAAAAAAAATCTCATGAGGTTTTTTTTTTTAAACATTCAGCCATGTGGAGTAATACTGCTGTGTCAGGAGATCTTATCAGCAACATCCAGTATTTTTCCACTATAAGACAAGGCTTTTTCAAATTAATTACCAAAGTCTCTGAAGGAAAATGATCTACATAATTCCATGCAGTTTGATGGATTTTCCCCCCATGCACTCTGTGTTAGTGTAGAAGATAAAAACAGGGATTGTCTGAGCGAGCAGGCAAATACTTGGCACAAACACAGAAAGCCACTCACCTACAACTTGGATTATTTCAGCTAGCAGGACTCCATCGGTCACATCTTGCTGTAGATCCTTTATCAATCTCTTGTGGCCAGATTTTGCTAGATAGTGATTAGCCCAATCCGTATAAATCTGTTAGGAGACAGACAAACAAAAATAAACTGTTACTCATAAGACAAACAGAAATAAACTGTTACTCATAACATAGCCTGAAAAATGAGAATTCTTTGTTTCTCCCAGTATCCAAAAGCTGATGTCAGATCAGATGTCATTTTTAATTCCCATCTTCAAAATAAGTCAACAGCATTAAAATTCAAGGCCTTGTGCAGAACAAGTGTTCAGTTTACTGTAGTATGGATTTTTCTATTCAGCAACCCGGCATCAAAGCTCAGGGAAGATGACACCGAGTTCCTGAACATGTTACAGCTTGAATGGACCATCAGGAGGTCAGCAGAATATTCTACAGCAACAGTGAGTGTGCACAAGAGATTTCAATTTCCACCCAAGTATTTTTTTTTTGCATTTTCCCTTTGACATTTTTTCCTCATTGCTGTTATTGAGAATGTTTTAAAGGTTCTTTTCCCAAGAACACTTCGGGTGGATATCAGTCATACAGCAGTTTCATTGTGGGGAAACTCCTTTATTGTATTACCAGATAAACCTTTAAAGGTCCTAAATATTCACCAATTCTAATAAATTACATCTCCCAGGTTAAACAGGCCTATTAAATCACTTTTAATCTGTTATGCAAACTTCCAGCTGCTGGAATTTATTTCAAAATGTACTACCTGAAAAAAAAGCACACCAAGCACCCAAAATCTCTCTTTATTTGCATTAAGTACTGCTCATCATATGCCAGCAGAACTTATTCAAGATTGCCAGAATTCATAAAAGAACTTATAAAAACTTTTCATGCTAGGTTATCAAAAACAAGCTGAATTACTTCATTAGGAATTTCTGCTTATGAATTAAATAACATTATTCTTTACACAGGACAATATTCCAAATTAAGATTTTGTAAAATTACCTATTATGTTCCAATGAAATACAGTAAAAACAAGTATCAGGATTTTAACTTTTAAATAACTAAATATTAATGTTCACCCCTACTCTTTAGAGTGTCTAGAATATTGGAAACACATTCATCCCAGACCAGTCTACCAGTAAGCAGATGCAGATTCAATGTGCTTCCTGGAGCATGAGCCATCTCGACCCTCAGAGGTGCTACAAACCCCTGTGGGGATGACAAGTGCCTCACCATCAGGGTGTGAGTCAGTGACCCAGAGGGAACCACCCTATTCAGTCTCCAAAAACCCAGGGAAAGCCCTCCCTGTGCACTGCCCAGGAAATCCTATTCTCCTTCACAGCTGCTGACAGATGGAAAGAAAAGAGCACAAGGAGAGGGGTGGCTCTCCAGGCTGAACAACTCCAACTTTAGGGGAGGTGCTGCAGCTCTCTGATCATCTTCATGAACCTCCTTTGCACTCCAGTAGCTCCACATCCTTCTTTATCCTGAGGGCCCCAGGGCTGAGCAGTATTACTGACCCACAGCTACTCCTTCCAGAAGCATCTCAAGCCTCACATTTCCAGTGTGGTGATGAGGTCCTCCTTCATGGGAATCAAAAGCCAGCTGCCAAGTCTAGGGAGCAAGTATTTGCCACAAGACAGAGGAAACTGGATGTAATACAAGAACTATAATTTCACACTCCTCTTGCACTTGTTGATTCAATGTTACTATGATAAAATGAAGAACAGAGGTTTTGACCAGAGCTGTTTTTGTTATGAAGTCTTCATTTGTATTTTTTTTTAGACCTATAAAACACAACTGGGAGCAGCCATGAACAAATCACTTAATATCTGAAAGATATGCCCCTATTTTCTACCATTTATCCTTTACTTTCCCCTTCAGAGCAGCAGGATGTGCATTTCCCATGCCAACAGCGTCATAGGCTTGAACAGAAAAACACACTGGAACTCCTTAGTGAAAAAAAACCAAACCCAGAGCTGCAAAACATCTCAATGGAATAAAGGCTGAGTACACATGAGTGATTTCCCCAGCTGACCAAGAAAAGAAAAGGGGCAAAAACCCATGCTGCACAAACCAGACATTGTGTTCCATAGCTCCTTTTACAAGAAAACATTTTCCATAACAGGAAAATATTTTAAAAGATTGAACGACTTCAAGGAACTAGCATTGACTTGACCTACTTTTCTGCCACATGGTTTTACCTTTCTTATCTAGGAGTGAAGACATCACAAGGAAACAGGTTGTAAACCATTTACTTTGCAAGTGCAAGGGTCCACCCTCCCATGCCACCCCTGCAATTCAGCTGTCAAGGCACTTATTGAACACAGTAACTAAGTTTCCTTTAACAGGAGGGCTGCAATGAGTGTCCTAATTTCTCACAGAAGGACTTTCAGAAAATTTAAGACTGTACTTTGATGCATTGGTTCCATCCTGGATCATTTCCGTGATGCAGATCGTCATGCAGTCAGACAAATCCTTGGATCAGCCCTAAAGTTAAAACAGGCGCAGACCCCTCCTGGCAGAGCCTGAAATCACAGCAACAGCAAGACCTTGAGAGCTTGTTAAGATCGATTTTTAAGTCAAATAACAGCGTGAGAATGCATGGCTGGCACTGCAAAACTGCTACCCTGTACCTGCTTCCTACTGCCCTAATTCCTGTTGCACCCAGGAACACCAGATCTTATATTCATACCCTGGGAATAAACAGAACTGTATCAAAGAAATCCCTGAACTCCCCTAAATCCTCCTGGTAAAGGAGACAACTTGAAAAACCCCAAATACCTGCTGCCTGATTCACTGCCTCTGATAACACATAAAGAAATTCCCTCTGATGGCAAATTATTCTTTGGGTGGTGAAGTCAGCCTCAGCCTGCTACAAGCAGAGTTTTTATGCTTATTAAGAAATGCACACTAGTATGGAGGAAATATTTGTTTCTGGGGTATTTAAGGGTGTGGAATATTATTTATTCCACTAGTTGATTAGGAAAGCATTTCACAGGAAAATAGAGATATAATAAACCTGCACTTCTCTTCAAAATGTTATCACACAACATTATTTTGCAATATGCACAACATGCAAATTATTATTTTTTAACTGCCTGGGCTATATATCTACAAGCTCTGAAGCATTCTTAGGGATACAGTATTACTCAGGCTTATTGTAATAGCTCCTCATGGTCACCACTGATTTTTATGGCATACATTAAGCTAATCATTGAAACTTGCCAGGATGTTTTCGAAACCGGTTTGTTGCAAGTCTTTGTAATGTACTACATAAATAGATTTCTAATGTTTCTTTTCCTTTTCCATACAAACAAGTGAAAAAAAATATAATTGCACAATAGCTGCTATTTCTAGACACATGAAATATGTTTCAAAGCACATGGTGTTTTCAAATGTTCAAAACCAGGCAAATAATTGGAAAAACAATAATAAAAGAAGTAAGAAAACACTGCTGAGAAATTTCCCATTTTCCTATCTCTGCATATCAATTATGAGAACTCCTCAGGTATTTTCATCAAATGGGTATGAAGCCACATGCCTGAATATTCATGTGAAAATTATGTGAACATTTGTCTAATTAAAAATATAAAAATCTTGTGATATGAAATATTCAGCCCACTGGAACCCAAGAGACATTGCCTTATCATTCATACCAGTATGGGCTTTTAAAACTTTTCAGTGATTTCACACAGTATGAAAATCACTGGAGCCAGTTTCCTTACGTTAATCAAGTGAACATGGTGATTTGGGCATTATCACCATAAGCAGGTCTTTGTGTACAAGTCAGGTTAATGTTTAACTCAGGTCTAAGTTCCAGCTTTTGTTAAAGGTGGACTCAGCTGTTTGGTAACTTTTTTTATTTTCTTTGTAGTGTATGATCTTAAGAATTCAATTATGTGGAAACAAATTAAAAACATATGTGAAAGACTTTTTTCTTCTCTCTTTTTCTCTCCCCCTTTGATCCACTGGATTTGAATTAAGAGCATTACAGTCAAGTATCAATTTTGGAAATATTCAGTACATTATGAGTCATAGCTAAAACCCTAAGAAGTAGTGCAAAAGACAGCGAGGTTTGGGGGGAAAAAGAACCAAATTCTAAAGAGTTTGAAATCTGTCTGTAAAGAAAAAGGCCTGAACACTGTCTTCCTCCAACAAGATCGAAGTATTTTGAAATTTATTCGGGTTTCTTCCCACTGCCCTTTCCTCAGCCTCACACCTGCTTCTTTAAAGCACATTTCAGATGAGAGCAGAGTCTTGCTTTTCAGCCAGGAGACCCCTGAAATTCCCTGGCACTCCAAGCCTCCTGCAACAATTCTCACTGTGCTGAGAGAGCACATCCACCACAGCCCAGCACACCTGAGTCTTCCCTGTACTTGAACACTGAATCAGTACAAAAGGTGCCTTTTGCAGAACTGGTTGGTTGTTCAAGCCCACACAGCCACCCCCAAGCACCTAAAGAAGGTTGGGGAGCAGAACTGACCAGCAAAACCAGCATACAAAGCATAAATAGAGTCATGGGAGCAAAGAATCCAGGAACATGCTTTAGAGAGCTGGTTTATCCATGGGGCTGCAATTAGGTTAACGTGTCAGGTACCATCATGTACTCCAGGGTCTCTTTTAAATGGAAACCAGCTGATGTTTTTGCCTCTGAGTTAATATTCTGAAATAAACTCATGAAAAGGAAAGGATTCATATGAAACTACTTGAAAAGAATGTCTTTCTTTATGCAAGTAAAAAATACGCCTGAATTTCTTCCTTGTTACTCATTTACACACACACACACACACAAATCTAATTATAAACAATGCCCAAGTAAATTTTCAATTCTTTCTCTCCTTCCCTTACCATGTCAGTTCTGAACTAATCAGACTCTGATTGTTTTCTCCCAGTAATTATCATGAATCAGGCTCTCATGAATCTTGTAACAGCTGAAGAATATCTTTTTGACATCACATAGCATAATTAGAGCAGAGCAAGGCTTTTTTCCTGATTGAATAGCAGGGTTAGTCACACCAATGAACTCCTATTTCAGAAGAGGCACCACAATCCAGTGCTTGTGCTGCTGCTAACCAAACCACACTGCCTGCTGAAGTTCACAGGGAAAACAAAAACCACCCCCAAAAGCTAAAAATAACCACAACACACCAAGATGACCCGAAGGGGAATGCCTGCAGTCCTTACAGCACTATGGGATTTTGGAAAAGCCCATGAGATACTCACTGCTGCCCACTGTCATGGGACTTGCACATGTGGAGTCACAAAATCCCAGTTTTTGACTGGTAACACTAATTGCAGTCTCATGCTGATCCGTGCTACAGTCCAACATAGTGATCTCATTAACAGATATCACATTGCAAAGCCCAGAGCTGAACAGCTAAAGCCAAAGGTTTAGCTGAAAAACTCCTCTCTCTGAAGCATCTTTGGCTCCAAGGGAACACAGGAAGGATAATAGCTATTTCCTATTTTTTTTCCTCTAAAGTGCATAGACATTATGACCGTGACAATATTTTGCTGAGTTACTGGCAAAAGGACAACAAGGAAGTACATGATAAAAAAAAAAGAAAATAAAATCAAGTTGTACAGCATTCGTCACAGACCTTTTTTCAAAGATTTATTACAATTTTTAGCCTTAGATGCCCCTACATGCTTCTTAAATCCTGTAGACGTCTCTATCTGTACACCTGTACAGAGACACAAATCCCACTAAAAGAGTAGTGCTGACTCTTCCAGAATAAATGAAGTTTTGCACTGCTATCCAAGAAGACTGTTTCATGTTTTTCCCCCAATATAAGTTCTTGCAAAACAAAACAAAGGCTTAAAAAGCAGGATGGATAACTTGTGACCCCACTTCTCTGTGATAATTTAAAGGTGTTAGTGGGCTTTGAGCAAAGAGTTCTGTACCCTTTTGTACAAGAATACAGCTGGGGGCACGGCGACAGCAAGACTGAAAGAAAATATACATTATCCTTAGGAATGCCCTTGAGTCCCCAGTGATCCCCAAATCAGAAGGAAAGGATACATGAGGCAAGCAGTGAATCACTTCTCTCTGCTTCAAGACACTGGAAACATTCTGAAAGCCAGGAAGGGGGGGCTGGAGCTTTGTTTATTCAATCCTGCCAAGGACCTTGGCACCAAAGCCAGCTCATAAAGGGAGGAAACCATCAGAAACTCCAGGTCTGGGGTGGTGATGGGCTGAATTGCAGGTGGATTCCTTCCAGCAGGCAGGTGAGACAGCAAAATTACCTTCCTGGAGTGTCACTGTGTACAGAACAGGCCAGGTTGGATAGGGCTTTGAGCAATCTGGTCTGGTGGAAGGTGCCCCTGCCCATGGCAGGGGGTTAAAATGAGATAATCTTTAAGGTCCTCTCCAACCCAAACCACTCTCTGGTTCTATGAATTGAAATCCTCTAAACATAGCTATCACACACATATGCACAAACACACACTAATTAATATCTAATATGATGCCATTATTCTCAATTACCAAAAGTGCTGGAACTTTTGAGTTATCATCAACTATTGAGAACTGAGCTATAACCATCTGCAGTTCTCACTCGGTTCCCACATTTCTGGGGAAGCAGAGGTAACTCTGCTTCTTTTTTTTCATTTCCTAAGGCAACACAACTAAATTCTTTATTCTGCTCAGATGTGCAAGTGTTTGTTGCAACTGCTTTGAATTATTACCCAGTCGGTGGGGGATATTCTTCTGAATATTACATTTTACTGGACACTTGTGTACATTAATTAGCCTTTGGAAGTTAAATAGAGAAACGGGTAATTTAAACACCACTGGGACTACTTATTTCTCTCTCTTTAAAGCTTTATTCCAAAATGAGGAGGGCTTTTCTCATGCATATGACTACTATTCAAAAGCAACAGGCTGACTCACAGCACACAGAGCCAAGCATATGTGTCAATTTTAGTAGGCTTGCAGCCTTTCCAGGAATAGAGCCTTGGACTGTCCACAGAGCAGGCACTGAGTGTGTTTAGAGCAAATCTTTGGTGGATACTAAACAAGCATCATGCTTTCAATTGCCCAGCTGGCACCTTTCCTACTCTTTCCCTACCGAATATTTCAACACTTATAATATAAAAGAGGAGCTAAGAGAGAATTTCTTTCCCCTCCCCCAGTTGTAAAGTTTCTGAACCCTGTTACTGACAGGCGTTGCCTACACAGAGGGCTCAATATTTCTCACCGGAGCAGCATTTTCCTCTAGAGCAGCCTCAAAGGTGAAGCAAGGACAGTGATTGTGCCGGCATCTGGCATGCTGCGCTCTCAATGCTCCCATTATCCACGTCTGCCATATACCAATCCCTGTGAGGCTGCAGCCACACACACTACGCCAAGCAGGTGGCCACTCTCTTATCCCCCTTTGCAAAAAAGTCCATGAAGTCCTGAATTAAATGAGATTGCATTCACACTTGCACCGATTCCTTCACGTATCCCAAAGTGAAATAGGGGTTAGTTTGCAAAATCCATTCCATGTCATATTTGGCTGCAGTGAAACAACTGAACTGATGTCACGCAAACAAATTACAATCTACCTCAAAGCATAAAAGCAGCAAATGCACTATTTTTTTTCAGTGTTTTCTAAAAAGTCACCTGAAGTGCACAGCAAGTTATTTTCAAATATCACAATTCTCATAAACAAAATAAACCTGTTTACATCTACCACACACAAACAGTGACAGTAAAGGGCTTATCTGGAAAGGTGATACATATCTACGCCGAAGAGAAACCACAGAAAATCCTAAGAAGCTGCAGAAGAAAGGGAAAAAAAAACCCAAACCAACACTTCTAAGGCTGAAGTTAGTTACTGTTCAACAGTACTACTGCCATGATCAAGGAGCCAAGAGCTGCTTACTGTTTTATAATGGTCACAGGAAAATTTACTTCTCCCACGAACAGGGACCTGAAAGGTCATACTACTTATTGGCATATTTAACGTGAATATATTCTGCTTGAGTCCAGCTTGCTCTTCCTTCTCAAGGGGTCCACAGTTAAATGATTATATATATGCTGGCATGTGAAGCTTGTGGTGGTTAATTTTAGCTGAAGACACACATGTACAATGCTCAGATTTCTGACACAGTCACACTTTACGACTCCCACCCCTCCTGCAGCTCTTCCCTTACACCTCCACCGCTCCCTTCTCTTACTACAGTCTCTAACAGAGTTCCAATGTTTGGCATCAATTTCAAACAGGATCAGTATATTTTATCATATCAAAGCTATTTACAGCAAGAATAAAGTTCGGCAGGTCTTCTGTGTTGGACACATTAAAAGAATGATTAAAAAAAATTGTTGGGGTTTTGTTTGACTGTTTTGTTTTGTGGGTTTTTTGCGCTGTTTCGGCTTGTTTACACAATCAGGAAGCTTTCTACCTATTACAGAGACAACCCCTTTCATGTAAATGCCACTGACATCTATGGAAAGCTATCCTCTGAAAGAAAACGCAAGATTTTGCATAACAAAAAAACTCCAGGTACACCCTTTTTAGAACTTTGGAGCATTCACAATATTTGAAGGTTTTCTCAGGTTGAATGAGACCTGGAATGGACATACACAACCTGGTGCAGCAAGGGCTGCCTGCCCTCTGGCAAGACCCCACCACATGCAAGTCAGCCCTAATCCCATGGTCTGACCACTGTTGCTGGCATTCCTTAAAAAATACAGAGAATTGGCACTTGTAAGATGCTTGGCTGGAATTCTTTTTTTTAAAAAAAAAAATAACACAGCTGATGTTGCCAAGGTGAGAAGCAACGGCCGCTTCACCTCCCCTCTTGCCAAGCTGAAGGATAGATGTCTGACATTTTCACTGTTGATTTTTCAAAAGGCACACACACTCCTGCCAGAGTCAGATCCATGCGGCTCTTTTAACTGCTCCATGAAAAGCAAACAGCCTGGGAGCCAGGGTGTCTCCACATCAGCTCTCCCCCCAGCAAAGCCCCCTCACCGTGGCAGAGGTGGGTGTTTGTTTTGGGGAGGTGGGGGATGAGAGGGGCTTTGATGGAACTGGAGGAGAACATGATGTACTGTGACACGAAGTAGCTGCTTTACTCAAACAGTTCTGAGGGCTGAGGCTCTGATGTGCTCAGGACTGTGGTAATGGACAACATTAATGCAACAGCTCTGCTAATGCAGACAGGCACCAGGCTGAGTGTGAGAAGGGGGGAAGTTTGCACGTGTTCCCCACAAAACCCTGACCACTGAAGATGGGAGCAGGATCTATCTCCAGGCTGCTAGAGCCTTTGAGCTTCTGCTGTAAGTACCCAACACTCAATGTGATCAGTTCCCAAAACTCCATGTAATCTTGGCTTGTGACAGTAAGTAAGTCTTCTAAACTTTTCTAATAAAGACAGACTCATTTTCTCTACTTGGAAAAGGTATGAGAGATGGTTCCAAACAGCTGCTGCAATTTCATTGGTATTTTTCACCTGGGGTCACAAATCTGTGTTTGCAGTATCATCTCCTCTGGGCAGAAAGCCATGGCCGCAGGAGGGATCAGAACAGATGAACTGTCACTGCTGGATTGGACTCTGAGAAACAAAGGGCAAGGAAAAGATTCCAAGAGATAATAATCTGAAGAGTGCTGGAAAATGGAACCTGATTTGCCATGTAGCATTTTAAGAACAAACTCACTCCTCTATTTCATTTTCTCTTGATTGCTTAGAGGATTAATTTGTCAAAACAATGTTCACAGATGTGAAGCAACTCCAAGTAAAAGTAAAATTGGTTTCTAAGGCACATGATATACTAAACTCTTTCAACTCCTAGTAGTGTATGAAGATGAAAGTTATCTTTCATCCAAACACTGAGGCCAGGAAACATTGCAAAAGCTTTTCTTAATTTTTAACAAAATCAGTTTGCTGTGGGGATTAGGGAATTACAGAAACTGGCCTTGGTCTCACACCAAATCCTAGCCTTCTTTTAGCCAAGAAGGACTAGCCAACCTTCCCTTTTGGGTCTGTTTAGTGCTTGATGGACAAAAATGAGACTTCAAAACCAAGGCCTGGGTAGGCTCAGTCCATATCAACACTGCAGTCACCAGCCAAATATTCTCCTCTCCCACGAACAGAGTATCTAATGCCACTCAAAAACAAGTAAGTCATCTTCACTACCTTCCTCACTCTGCAAAAAGTAATTTAGTCCAGTGTCCAAGGCTTTCCACAAGAGGCAGTGTCTCTGGAGCTGCCAGAAGCTGCACTCTCTGACACTTGGAAGGACTTAGAAGCAACAGGCAACCAACACATGGATGAAAAATCACTGCAGCTGAGTTAGGAAGGCCAACAACCTATTCATCACTAGATCTGCCAAGCAAGATCAATGCAAAATCTGGAGATGGAAGGAATGAAGAAAGGAGGAAACAAGACCCAAACGTGAGCAAAGAGTTGACCACATGAATGCTTCAAGCATGTACTCAATTCTCAATTATTGAGTACATATTTAACTCTTCTGAACAGGAATGCTGAAGTACTGAACAGTATTGAAGTTGGTAGTTAAAGAATTACATATTTATTCCATTATTTCTAAAGCTTATTGATAGTAAGAGTAAGAACAAGAAGGAGCCCATTACCTTTCCAAATACTTTTTTTTATTATATTCTACCCATATTTCTATTTCTAATGCTCCTCCGGCTCCTGGGCACTGTCAGAAATGGGACAGTTGGCTAGACAAATCTTAGGTGTGACCTAATTTTGAAAGGCCTATTTTTAGTTTAAGCTGCACTTTTAAGATAGCGAAAAATATTTTGTGACAGCTGAGCATTAATTTGTGTGGCAAAGACTCCATCCCAAAGACACACAAAAAGACTAAGAATCTCAGCAGGATCCAGCTTCTCCCATTAGAGCCACATTATCCCAAGAGCTCACCTTCCTCCTGGCCATCAAAATAAACAACCAATCTTTCAGAAAACTTCAGATAGTTAAAAAAAAAACAAACAAGTGCCAAATCTCCAGTATTTTTAAAATCTGGTACGCTACTTTTCAGTAGAGAAAAAGGAAATATTCATATATAATTGTATCAATGTACAGATCAGAGAATGCAGGCCACACAGTTGACTGGCCCTAAATCTTTTGTTAATGGGATCTTGAGGTAAAAATCATGCATTTGAGTATACTAACAATGATCTATACATAGGGGGAAACATTTTTATTTTGTTATGTCATTCACTATATATTGCCACACAGCCCAGAAATCAGGCTACAGAAAAAAGCTTCCTGCATGCCTGGGATCATGAGGGTTTTGCCATATTTTATAGGAAATAAGGTCATCTTTATAAATTGCTCCTGCTAAGAACTTACAAGTTGTTTCTTTTTTCTTTCCCCAAACAAAAAAATAAAGTGCTGAATTAATTTCCACAAACATAACAAACCTAATCTAATGGTCTTGCAGTTGGCCATCTGTTTCATAGATACAAATCTAACTGAATCTTCCACTGATTGATAACTTTCTAAATTACATTAAATTGTCAATGCTGACCCTGCTTCCAGCTTAGTTCCTCCTGCTTCCATTTAGAAGGCTGGGAGTGCTTGCTGTATCATGATCTATATGCCAATTAGACAGAAGAAAATTGGCAATAGTTAAAGCTACACATTTGGCACTAGATCAGATTTAGAGGGGCAGAGAAGGGCAGCATCCCCAGCTATGATGCAGACTAAGGGAATATAGGAAAAAAGCTCTTGAGTGCAGATATTCTAGAAAAAAATTTAGTTTCCCCTTCTCCACTACAGTCTGTGTCACAAAGACCTTTTCAATCAAACGTACCTGTATATTTATAACTAATTAAGAAATACCCCTCCTAATGGGAAGGAGCAAACCTCTGTACCTAAGTTTAGCATAGCACTATTTAAACTATTAGTAATCTTATCCCTAAAAGGCCACTTACAGGCAGGCTGCCCAAGACCCCAGTTACCAATTCACTGTGTTTGGGATGAAGAATGATTCCCTGCATGATACAAGAGGAAAATTCTGCTTTTTCATTTCCCACTGACCTTATGCCTTGTTGGGGAAGGAGGGAGGGGGGATGCTACTTCCATCAGAGCCAGCTGGCATGGGCACTGCTGCAGGCAGGATGCTCATAGACTCAGTAAACTACTGGCCTGATCTGTAATGGCAAATCCTATGCTCCTAATTAGAGAGGGTCACTAAAGTGACATCAGCCTGTGCTTTCATTGATCTGGCAATTAAAATCAATGGTGTAGGGTTTTGCTAAAAATTCTGATACTGAACTTTTAACACCTCCTTCCACATTTAAAAAAAAACACAAACTTGTAAAGTAAAAGTTACAGCAGACCAGAATAATTTAAAAGAAGGTTTAAAATAATTTAAAAGATGGTTGATCAAGAAGTGACAGTACAGGCACAATTCTCACAGGTACAGGAGGATTGCACATCTCTGTCTGGGAGCCTCCTCACACAGCCATCAGCCACTTAAAGGCCTCCTGTACCTTCCTGAAAAAAATCATTCAAGCAAAAGGAATCATTCTTGCACTGCTCCTGAAGCTTTCTTCTGAAATATATACATACAGCACAGTCCTTTGATAGAACTGTCACGAGGCAGATCAACTGCAGGTTTCAGCTATTTCCAGCAGAAAGAGTTCTAACATAAAGATTTTTAATGGGAATTTCCAAGTCTTGAACAGCATGACCTACACCAGGCTAAGACTATTATCAGTTCCTTGTGATTTTTCTTCATACATCCCTTTTTTAAAATGCAGATGGTTGAAATACTTTTATTATTATTAATAGTCCTTCAAGAGTTATACAGCAGCAAGGAGGTTGATCAAAAGACCTGCAAGCTCTGGAAAATTCAAAAAGCACAAGGCAATGACAGCAGCCTATGCTCACTGGGGCCTCCATCACTCAAATTCCAATGTAATTTTACACACACCTACACAGTCCCTCTCTCTGATTTCCTGCATTTAGTTTCCCATTTAGTCCTGCTTTTACCTGAACACCTACACCTAGGAAAGTGTTACTCCAGCAAACTTATGTTGCTAAAATTAGCTGAGTAAAAGGTTTAGTGAGAAGAAATATTATATGGAATTTACAGGTAATAAACTCCTGCAACTAATCCTTGTGGTCATTTTACTGGGATCTATAGATTTCAAACATCTTACTTTAAAAAAAAAAAAAAACGACTTAGTAAATGCTTAGTTTTGCTTCAGATGAGAACATTCACTTTGATCCATGTAATCAAATGTTCCTACAGGATGCAGATGAAAGCCCACCTAGTGTATGAAACTAAGCATGGTTTAAAGTAACATCAGATAAGAGTGGTGGCTTAGCTGCAGATAAAATCAGAGCAATTTACTGGTAATCATTCGGAGGACAGATCCTACAGGCACAGAAACAAGGCTTAGGTACATCAGCAACATCAGTTATTCTTTTCTGCCTGGAGCAAGGATTGGAGGAATGCAGAACAAAGAGCATGTTGCCAGTTTGAAAAAGAAGAAGGAGAAAAAAAAGTGAATTATGCACCCATATAAAATGTTGATTCAGAAATTAACCGCAGAGATACTAATACTAGGAGGGGAAAAAAGGAAAAAAGAGCTATCAGGACTGGCTGCCTGTTATCCTGACTGAACAACTGTTATTTACAGCATTACTTGCCCAGTTCTTTGTTAACTGCAGTTTAAGCTCTGTAATCTTAAAACTTCAGAAACAAGCCAAAAAAAAAAAAAAAAAGAAAAAAAAAAGAAACAAAAGAAAGCTGCAGCAGCTGTTGTAGCACTATGTTGAGATTTTGTCTTAAAGGCCATGTTTTGCAAAAGGCAGGCTAAGAGCATCATCTGAAAGTTGAAATTGTAAGAAATTAATTAAGCTGTGGGCAAATGGTTGAGTTGTGCATGAAAATTAAAAATACTATTAAAACAACCTGAAAGGAAAAGCAGCTCACTGCTTGGATTTGGGGTTGGTTGTTTGTTTGTGGTTTTTCTGGTTTTGCAGGTGTTTTTTTGTTTGGTTTTGTTGTTGTTTTTTGAATAAAACAATTCTATTGCTGAATTTCCTAGAACTGTCATTTTTCCAGTGTTTGTTTTATACCTTTGGCAACACGTTCGTAGAAAATTTTATTTGTTAATTAATTTAGTAAATTAATTTGTCAATAAATAAATTTATTAAAAAACAAAATAAAATTAACATTTTAATTTGTTAATAAAATTTGTTTATGCAATCCCACAACTATTATAAGGTTACAAACTCATTTTTTGCTGTCCAAATAACCTTCCCAGATACCTCCTGCAGGTTTTCTCCTGAGCCATCACTGCTGGACTCTTGAGGAGCAAGACTGCTAGGCACTAGCCTTTCACCCGTGGCTGCATCTGGCACTAGAACACGCACAGCAGCCTCAGCAAACTGACAAATCCTTCCAAGGAATACAGGCTGGTGACACCCTGTGAACATCGGGAGGACAGATGCAGGCAGCTGACAATCTATGAGTGGTTCTGGGCCAGTTCCATCGCTCTCAAACATGGACATCATTTTAAGGAGGTGAGTGACACTTCCAGGCACGAATCAAGGGAGCGCAGGCTCCGTCCCCATCAGAGTGACACTGACAGCTGACACAAAGGTCAATAAAGAGAAAATGTCTTACTGAACTATATTGGAGCTGACAAAGGCAGCAGCTGCTCTGCTCCACAGCGCAAATTTATATCTACAGTAGGCATTGGGAAAAATGGATCCTTAGGGAAATTACTGTCAGCTCATCCACTCTTGACACAACACTAAGAGATCCCAAAGAAGAAACCAGGCAAATCAGAGCACAATTTAGTTTTTAAAACATGAGAAGTCCACAGATTCATTCAGAGTCACATGCAGAGGTATTTCTGAGGAGCACAGAGAAACACCAGGAACACTTCCTAGCACACATTGTAAAGAATACTAATAAGTTGGAACAGTAGTGCCTTCAAAAGATACAGATCTCTTTACTATGATTCAGAAGCTCCTAGAGGATTTGAAGGATGGATGTTTTGGCACCAGGTCCTCAAACCTCATTTTATTAGTGCGTAAGGGAAAAATTTACTACTCCTATTACTACTCCTACTACTACTACACACTTGGCCAAAGCTGTAATTATTGAGTATGAAATAGCTTAAGCAATAATTGGTAAAAATCAGGATTACCTGAAAAATGGGCGATCTTACACACTGAGATATTGAGATTGCACAAAAACAAACAAGTGAAAAGAAACTCCAAGAGTCTGTGTGGTAAACACAGCATGGAATACTGCTGCTGTTTGGTACCCTAAATCAGGTTTCTCCATGGACTAAGGGACAAAGTCTGTACAGTTTTCTATGCTGACATTTGTCCTGCATTTAGCATATCAATAATGCAGAAAGCAAGTTCTCAGCAACACATTCTGAACTAAGCATTTACAGGCAATATAACTGCATTTAGCACATCTGTTCCTGTATTTCTACACTATCAATTTTTCCTTTTTTTAGTAGTAGTAAATAGCACATTAAAGTATTCTGATGGTCTAAATGAGTTTTTGTAGCGTTTTAAACACTTGTGTCTATTTAGTGTGACCCTTTATGTTTACTCTTTATATAAACTATGATGTGACAATACTTGGGTAAGGGATAAGGGTTAGAGAGTGCTTTGCATATTCTTCATGGACACCGGCATTGCACTGAGAACATTTTGTTCTCCCAACTCTCTACAGATGTCTCAAAAAGCAAATAACCCAAAGATCAGATTAGGAGCCTGATATTTCCATGAGGGCAGCTAAGACTGGTGGACCTCATAAAAGTACTGAGTAGCCTTGAGACCAGCCTCCAGCCTCCTTTAAGAAGGATTAAAAACAATTAGCATCAGGAAATCAGACGTCTAACAAAGTAATAAACCATAACTTTTACAGAAGGTTAAAAATTTCCCTCTCCTTTCCTCTATTCAGCAAATGATCCATGGTTCTCAAATGTATCTCTTTGCTGCTTTACATCACCTCCAGACTCCCTTATTCTCTCATTAGTGAATTCACTGACAATCACTTGTCAGCAAAAAAGAAAAAAAAAAAAAACCAAAAACCACAAAAAATGTTTGTTGAGCAAATGTCAGAGAACATTAAATTAACTAGTCAAAGATCAGCAATGAGCAGCTGACACCAAATTGAACCCAACACATGGCCCCATTCACATTATTGCTAAACACACATAGCAAATCGCTCTGCCTTCAAAATGACATTAGAGGATCTTTATTTTATAAAACAAAAATATTTGCTTGTGAATGAATAGTCAGCCTAACATTAAGTACATCATAAAAAGTAAGCTATTGCTTTCATGCAGTTTGGATTGAAGGTATTGTTTTACCTCTGAGTACAAACTAAATTCTTAAGCATTATTATTAAGCATTTTCTCTTTAACTCAAAGAGACCCTAAGTATACTTCTTTGTACTTCTATTTGCGTACAAAATGTATAATCTTACAGCAAGGCCTCCCAAGCACCCAGTCAAGACTGTATTAAATTTCTCTCCTCCTTTTTGGAGTCACTACAGACCCCCCCAGTACACCAAGGAAAGATGTGGCCTCCAGTGCAAGGCAGCAAAGTCTCTCAAGACCCTCAGCTCATGGGGGGATTACCTGGGCTTAGCAGAACAGGTAGGTCCCAAAATGACCCAACAATCAGCAGCACCTTTACGCCGCTGGCTTCTCCCAAAACAATGATTTCAGCTTGTCCCATCAGCACCCACCACATGCCTTCCCCCAAGAGCACACACACCTTCAGCCTTGCTGAGTAGAAATGGGATTTGGCATAGCAGTTGAAGACTCCAGAATGGAAAAATCAAATACCACATAATATAAATGCATTAAAAAAAGAGAGAAACCTGACGGCTTTCTCCCCTGGAAGTAAGGGCCATTGTGTGCTGGAGCTGTTTATCAGTTAAGGACAGGTTATACAGGGACAGAGATAGAACTGGATGTGGATGTGATGGCAAGAAACCTAATTAAATACATCCATTCTCTCTCGACAAAGGAAAAAGCCAACCAGGCAATATTCGCAGTATTTTAAACACAGAGTGTTGACATGACACATGAAAAAAATCATATTTACAAGAGACTAAGGTGTCCAGAGTGGCAGGTGTGTTTCCTTTTATTCCTTGAAAAGGACTTTTTCAGCACTGAGTAAATCTCATTACTTCTTGCTATGCCTGTCACACTCCTTGTCTTATTTAGGTAATAATTCTTAGACATGTTTATACTACACACCTCCAGAACAAGAGCTGCCACGTTAAGTTTCAGCAACACCTCACACAACTTGGTTGTGATCTCAGTAAATCAATCTAGGCAATCTATTCAAAATTTAAATAAAGATTTTCAAAAGGGCACAAATTTGCCTCCTAAATCCATATTTAGTCATGAGAATGTTTCTACAGAAGGCCAGAATAAACTACTTGTTTCCCACAGACATCTCATCCTCATAAATCCCAGTATCCTGTATTGTGGATCCTCTCCTAATCT
Source organism: Phainopepla nitens (assembly GCA_013400175.1). Lineage (NCBI taxonomy): Eukaryota > Metazoa > Chordata > Aves > Passeriformes > Bombycillidae > Phainopepla > Phainopepla nitens. The sequence goes on from VXBQ01005193.1 coordinate 491,770, forward strand.
AAATTTTCCACTGCAATGTCTTAAACCAAAATGGAACAACAAATATTTCTACCTTCTGAATACTAAGGCACATATCACAAGAGAACGAAGTAGCACCTGTGTGGTTTTGGAAGCCCCTGCCAAAACCAAGCCACAATCAGATTAGCCTTTGGAAGTGCTGCCCTGTACTGAATCCACTGGTGTAGAATTCTCATCCCAGATTATTCACCTGCATTTTGGTCATTAAAAAAAAAAAAGACCTCCAAAGATTTCTTAAAAAATGGAAACAGCCCTATGGTAAATCTCTGAATGCAGAGCATGGAGGAGAAAATCGACTTGCCTTACAATGCCCAGCTGTTTCACAGGTGATCATTATCACATTCCAGTGTGGGCACAAGGGTGAGATGCCAGAACAGGGACACCACTCCTCTACTTGAAACAGGATACTCAGGAGTGCTCCATAAGCTCTCTAGTGCTTTATTGTAAGAGATACTGATAAAAAAAAGATATACAACTATTGCTTAGTTCAGAAGTCTTGTTAAACCCTTCCACACTAAAATCATCCTCCCTCCTTCACTTTAACAGTACTCACGCTGATAAAAGTTCTGTAGGGTCATGATTCTTAGACAACAAGATCAGGATTGTTGTAATAAAATCAGTAACTGCGCAGATAATCCATAAGGTATTTATGTTCGTAATTTCAAAATAAAAAAGCAGATCCACTACGACAATAAACAAGCATATTTGAAGTGAGACTTTTCAGACAGAAAGGTAACACAGAAAACATCTGAGCAGTCACAGCCTCACCAAGATGGCCCCTAATCATGATCTACCTGCTAATAAAAGAAGGCTAGTACTGGTTGTGTGAGAGACTTAATGCTTACTCACATGCAAAATTTTTTAATTAAAGACATATTAAAACCCTTGTGCAGTGTGCAATGCCCTGGTAAGACTTCATGTGAAACATCTCGTACAGTTCTTGCCACCTGTGTTCAAGAAGGAAGAATTCAGACCAGAAACAGTACAGAAAATGACTGGGAAATTAGGAGAAAGTCTTGTGAAAGAAAACTCTTAGAATTAGGTTTATTTGAACTTCCGTGTAAGATGCTCTTTGCCCAGAACACTGAGAAGGAGGAGCAGAGCAGCCAGCAGAAGTGCTGGCAACAACCCCCCAAAAAGCACACGAACAGGCTGTGAGAGTCAGAGCAGATGAGGCTGGAGGAGAATTCAGGGTCATCTTTCCACCAAGAACGAGAGAATGCAAGCGAAGTAGTTTTCAGATTTTATATTCATGGAAACGGTGAAATTGTTACATTAATCAGAACACTGTAACACTGAAGTCTGACATTGATTAAAACAATAAACCCTCTATCTCACATGCTATTAAATACCATCCGCATCTATCCCTCTGTGCTCCACAAACTGAGCAAGACCTTGCACAAAACCACATGCAACTGGGAGTAGAAGAAATAGTAAGGCTTTTAGAAAAGAATATGGAATTTTTAGTCATTCCTCGGTGTCTTATGAGGGAAAGAAGTAAATAAACCAAAACCAAGCTGCAACCCCAAAATGCATCCTGTACCAGAACAGGAATGCTTTTTGAAGGATCACCTACCTCAAATCCCTTTCCGGTCTGTTTACTGCCATATTCAAAGAACAGAATTAAATGAGTCTCAAACCTCTACATCTGAATTCTAAATTAAGACAGACAAACAGATTAATCTGGAATATTTCAGAAAGCCTAAACCAAGCAACATACAGCATCTACATACACTTCTAAATCTGCATTTCTGAAACTCTTTACATAAGGATTTTTTTAATGGTATCTGCATAGAAATGTGACATGTATAGCTTGTAACAAAGCAGTTATAATATAGCATTTATTTATCTTTATTTATATATTTATATATCGATAAACATCTGAATATGCGCATTAAGTAATTTTCATGTGATTGTTTTCTACTTACTTTCATTTCTGTAATGACATCAACTCCTTAAATAACTAATACAATTTTACATATTTACTTTTTAAATAATATTTAAATATTTATGTATTATACAGAAAAATACACAATGTGGTGGGTTGTCCCTGGCAATTGTATGCACAACACAGTACCTGTATCTGGGAATTCAATTGTGCCATACAAGTGCTGTCATAAATGTCTCTCTCTCTCTCTCTCTCTGTCAACCCAACAGCCCTTTTTTTCCTTTGCACTGATCTTCTGTAAATGATACCACTACTGTGTATAGTATTCTGGGTGAGGTTTCACCTGCCTCCTGGTAGTTTCACTGCTTTCACACCTCCTTATCTCTGCTTAATTCACCGTTCCTGACACCTGTTAGAACAGGTCTGCCTTTTACACAACCTTATGATGCTGCAGTTCGCAGCTGGGTTGTCCTCTCCTGACTGATCCTCAGAAAAAAAGAGCTGTGTGCTCTTGCAGCACACTGTCTGCTCAGAGGCTTCCGTGTCAGAGGAACATTTCCTTAGGTGTGTGATTAAATAGAAGCGTGGGGAATGTACGATTACATGCAGCAGCCTTTTTCAGACATATCCTAACCTTTGAAACCCTGAATTATACTTTGATATTTATTTTGATCTTTGTAGAATACCAGTAACTAAGCCTTCTATCTAGACATCTAACAACTGGCTGAAGTTCCACACTTTTTGGCTTGGAAAAGCTGGGTAACAGGCTGTGATCCTATTCCAACACCAAGTCAATAGTCAGCTGCAAGATAATGCTATGACAATTCCAATAAACTGCTTATAAGCACTAATAGAGATGCAAAAGCTTGGGGAACTGCAGGAATTCTTTCCCTTACTTAACGAAAAGTATTGCTAAGTCAGCTAGCAAAAATAGGCCTATCAAATCATAACTTTGCAAATCTCTTATCAGCCCAGTCAATCCTTCTCTCTCAGTTTTTAACTTAAGCACTTGAAAATCTCTTCCAAAATAAAGCGTTTCTTCCAAATAAGTATGTTTCCCTTTGCTGTATGCTCCACATCAGCCCAGAAGGCACACAGAGATAAGAGCATTAAAGGGAAATTTTTAATAGAAGGAGAAGTCATGTGTAAACCAGGACTGAAATTTTATACATAGAGATAAACCTTTTAACACTCTCTTCACCGAGAACATTTTGAATTAGCTTGCTATTTTACAAGAATAACTTTTTTTCCCCACTTTTTGCAAGAACACGTTTTAAAAGCCCAGTGATTTACCCAGCCTAGGGCCTGTTAACTTCTGCAAACCTCAGGTACTGACCCAGCTGGCACCACTCACCCCTGGCACACATTTGGGTGGTGCAGAGCAGGAGTCATTCTCTCTTCCCCAGCCCACACGGATATGGCCCATTTCCTCCTGCACCTGCTGACCTTCCAGCAGGAGTGATTTTCCTGCTCCTTGGACCTCAGGGTCTCCTATGGAGCAAAGGCAAGGATGGGAACACTATGGGGCATCCACCCCCAGAGCCTGTCTGCTGCTGTGGAAATGAGAATCTGGTCCTGCTCAAAGGTTACAGCACATATATAACGTGCTCATGCAAACACATGCACGTTTCTTTTCTCTCATGTTATTCAATATTTTAAAATCAAAGCAAAAAATAGTTATGGAGACAGAAAAGTAATGAAAGAATTATATCTGCTTAATAGTAAGTACCATTCATATTTTTTAAACTGAAAACAGAAAGAATAAAGGTGACAGGGAAAGCTGAGCAGCCTACAGTTTTCTGCAGCTCTGTAAAATCTATAAGTCTGATCTCGAATGAGAAAAGACAAAAGCTACAAAAGTTACAAATAAACAACATTAAATAAAATTCCAAAAAGCTTAAATGTTTGTGCATCTGAAACCTGTTTTTGAAACACCATTATGTACATTAGGTACCATGGATATACACCATTACACATTTCACAATAAAATGCTACAGCCTCTGCTGTCATTACTGCAGCTCTTCAGTCAAATTTTTTTACTCAGTTCAAAGAAACAAATCTTTCAATACAGTCTTATCCTGGAGTCATTTATTACACCATGTCAGACACAGAAGACATACATAGGGTTTCTATTCATTAGTTTCTTACAGGCACAAAAAAACCAAACAAACAAACACAAAAGAAAACCCCAAAAAGAAACTAAACCTAACACAAACTATCCAAACCAGAAAAGAAAACCCACCCTGGAAAGGTTACCTGCTGCTAGTTACGTAATGACAGGTTAGTTAACATGTTTCTACTGATAAAATAGTAGGAAAAACCTTGTAAAAAGGTGCAACATTCTAATATTTGTATACGTTGTATACACACGCTACAAGGCTGGGGGCTTGTAGGCTATGTACGGGACAATTTGAACTTGGTGTAAAGAAAAAGGATCACATGCTTTTATAACCTTCAATCATCACAAAAACAATACCTGAATCCTTGTGAATTCTCAAAGCCACAAAACAGTGAGTGGGAACGATCCTTGTTTTGATTACATTAGAAAAAGGTGTGAAGCTGACTCAGTTCAACAAAAAGTAAGAACAAAGGAGGTGTTAACATTTCATGCTGAAATACTGTTAGTCTCAAATGTAAAATGGAAATAAAATCAGAATGAAACTTTTGTCTTTAGAAACCCAGGAATAAGGAACTCCGACGTCAATATAGTTTTATCACCTGTGCATAAGTCACTCAGCACGAATAGGAGCAAGCTACACAATTCATTCTTTTTCTCCCAGGAGTTGGCAATACCTTAGAAAGTAGACACAGTTTCTTCAGCAAAAAATTATCTTGGTTACTGTCTGGCCACTCCTCTGAATGTCCAGTAATAACAGCAATATGCTCCAGAGAGACTGGCAAGAAATCTGTCAGGACTGCTCAGGAAACATATCAACAATGAAAGCAACCTTGTATTTTGCAGCTAATTCAAGATGACAAGATGGCAGCTGAATGGATTGTATAGTGGTGTGTGACAAAAATTAGGCCACCCCCCCCCCCCCCAAATGATTCAAGGACAATATTAAGGAAAAGCAGCTTCCAACACAAAATTTCAGCAGAGTCAGACACTTATTTCACATTGCACCCTTATGGCAACATCACAATTTTTTACAAACTTATCTGAGTAAGTCTTGCAGGATCTGATACTTGGGGACTCTGTGATAACAGCAGACAGACAGATTTATCCCTGGCTGCCTGAAAAGCTCTTTATTACAAATCTTAAAAAAATCCTAAGCTTCCACACTCTGAATCTGACTATTTCAACCACGAAGTGTTTCCTGCCGTCACCACCCAGAATTCTCATCAGAATGTATCTGGCTTTTATTGGCATAGTAGCATAATCAGCCCACCCTAAGCAATGACTGGCAAGAATTTCAAAATTTTTCCACAGAAACCTCAGTGGACCAAAGGAAGGAGAGAAATCAGAAGGGCAACGTCTCAGGTATTTACTTATTTGCCACTCACTTAGCTGAGGATTATTTATACATATATGTATGTATGTATATGCGTGCGCACACACACATTATATAAAAGCTGTCTTTCATTGATCCACTTTATTAAGACAGAGCAGCCAAGGCCTTTGGAAGAAGCTCTGCACAAAGCTGAGCTCATCCCCGGCACAACCCTGCCAGGCCCCCCGAGACCGAGGGATACGCACGGCTGCCCCTGCTCCAGCACCCAGCGAACCAAGCCAGGCAGGAGCTGCCCCACAAGGGCAGCCTCGTAATTCCCTAACTGCAGGGGCAATAAATGTCTGCTGCCTGACAAGGAATGTGCGTCAGGAGGTTATGGGTGAAGGATTTTATCTTTTCTCCTCCGGCCCAAGGAGTGGGTAAATCCAGTACTTTTCTTCCACTCTGAGCATCACTTAGGATTTTGTTGGACACTACCAACTATTTGATTTCTCGCATCTCCTTCTCTCTGCTTGATTTCATAGCGCAATTCTCAGGTGCTGGTGCTGCTTGTGCAGCCCACTGGGGGCGGGTTTAAAGGCCAATGTATATGCAAAGGCTTTGCAATACACCTGTGTACATAAGCTCTTTCTGCTTCCTAAAGGGCTCCTTGCATATGAAAAGCGAGAGGAAGGACTCACTTTAACCTCCCTCCCAAGATACTTGGCTTCAGCTGGAACCAGGCTTGGGCAACTCCCACACAAAGCCGCCAACTTCCACTGCCAGCTCACAAATTCATTATTCCAGGGGCTACTCATGCGTGAAATATCCGAAACTATCTGATCCCTCGTGAAGGGCTGCTGCTGTATTCAGAGCTGAATACTCCTTCACTAACACGTGTTTATCACCTCATTCCTTGCGAGAAAGTATGTAAAAGCAGAGACTGTTACATTACTAGCCCGCTATAAATTTCTTTGATTGCAGAGTCTGATAAGAGGAGGTGCTGGGAACCTTTAACTCCCACATGGACTTCAACAGAATTTTCACACATAAAGGCTAAAGGATTAGACCTGTAGCAAATCCTACGGCTTTATTATAAATTTCTCAGGAAAATAAATCTTTCCTCTAAAAACTGCACAGAAATGTAATTTTCTTTGTTCAAATAACCTACCAGAGAGACAGAGAAAACACATTTAAAGCTATCGTAGACAGCTACTGTCTTGAGATTCTTTACATCAAATAGCTTTAAAAAAAAAAAAAAGCTGCTGATGAGAAGTCTCTCTAAGTTTTGATCAGAGTTTACGTCTTGGTACAGACAGTAATACAAGCAGACAGGCAGATATGTGGGTTTCCTGAGCTCATTTCATGCTGCAGGAATGGAGCAGCCATACCCTTTATACTTACAGGGTGCAGTGGAGCTTTTCACTTTTCAGGAAAGGAGAAGAAAGAAAAGGGGGAAAGGGGAGGGGGAATTTAAAAACAAAAACTATTGAGCAAACGAAACTCCAAATGCTCCCAGGCGACAAAATTATTCCAGCAAAACTGAGACAAAACTGCTTCCAAGAAAAAGATAACAATCAGAAAGACAATAAATAAATGAAGATGAGGAGAGAGGGCTACACATATAACTGATGCTTCGGTCCTTAGTTTTAAACGAGCTTAACTACAGAGATTAAACAACAAGCAGACCTAAACAAGCCCAAAATATGAATTAATAAGTAACAAATCCGGCTGCGACTACATAGCAAAAAAGCATCCGCTCGGAGAGCGCATCGGTCCAGCATCAGCCCTGCCACCGCAGGTACCCCTGCTCGCTAATGAGAACCGTGCAAGGGTAATTTTTCCTCAACCAGCGGCAGTCCCGGGTTGCTCCCGAGGTGCTTACCAGCTTCATGGTGCTGTTGTTCTGCTCCCAGCGCCACAGCATCACGCTCATGGTCCGGCCGGCACCTGCCGCGCCCCGGGGCTGCCCGCGAGTGTCCCCGGGTGCGGTGGCGGGGTCGGGCTCCAGCCATGCCCGGGGACGCGCGGGGCCGGGCGGTCCCTCCGCGCCGGGGGAGGATCCTCGCACCCCTCGGGGCGGGGGTGACCCCCGGCCCGGGGAGGGATTTAGCACAGAGGCGGGGCCCTCGGGGGAAACTGAGCCCAGAAACATTCAAAACCAGAAACGAACCGAGCGCCCAGCCGCGTTTTAGCAGGATGCTCCAGGGTATCGGGCGCATTTTAAAGCAAAGCTTCAAATTACAGAGGTTTCTCCCCATTTTGTCCGCCTGGCTGTGTTAAAACCACGGGTTCTGAAGCTGCCGTGTTGTATCGGCATTTGGCGCGATCCAAGCTGCTTCCACTCAGAACTGGGTTTATATTGAAGTCTGCTGGGGTGGGAAACGACCAGGCTTGCCCACAGTGACAGGGAAGAATATTCTGCCTTAAAAATTATTCAACAGGTGAGCATCGCAGATCGGCTTCGGAAACATAAACAAAATAGGGAGAGTGTTTAGAATAATTACTATTTTTAATACACAGAAGAGCCGTATTTCATGGCAATAAATATCAGAGTTTGCCACATCATATTTGAGATACAGCTACTAAAGATCTTTGCAAATGCCAGGCTATTCCACAGGTGCTCTCTTGCACCCCTCTGAAATACCTGCCCTGTTCCCCTGAAGCACCATGCCAGCACAGCAGTGCAGACAAGATACTCAGCTGTGGGAGGATTCATGCCTGCTCTTGCCCAAGGTCCTGTGAAATCACCATAAAATCACTGGGAACCACACTCCTCATCCTTCTGCTCTGCAGAAGGTGCTACACCTAATAAAGGCCAAGCCAGGGAAATATGGGGAATTAAAACACGTTTGAAGGAATTCCCCAGGCCACCCTTTTCGCACCCTCTCTCCAAACATAAATTTAGATTCGCCTAAAGATAACTTTGCTGGCTGCAGGAGGGGAGGCAAGAAATGACCACAGGCATAACCCATAGCTAATGGATCCACAGCCCACAAGCAGTTCAATATCCTTTTCTAATCATGAAATTATTTAAAAATCCAGTAAAAAGCTATTAAAACATTAAAAAAAAGGAAAAAGGAAAAAGGAAAGAAAAAAGGTCCAAATTGTACTCAAACCGATCACTTTCTTATCTGAAAATTCTTGTTTTGTATGATTTTACTGGCAAGGCTGCTTCATGTATCCACTCAGTATGTTGCTGAAAAAATACAATAAATCAGTAAATTGGCATTTGAAATTCTGTAAACACCCTTTTCCCTAAGAAAAAACACATGTGCCTTCTTACTGAGGTCTTTTCCCTAACAGTTATGCTTCCACAACTTAGTCTTTCAGTCTGTCATTTTTGTCATCTTGTTCTAGGTTATTATTTTAAGTGATAACGAAGAAGGAATAATTATTGAAACAAACAATCATATTCCTGCACTGTAAAAAGAATTGCCCCACCAAGTCTGATAGCTTGAATAGCTATGTACAGAGAAAGAGCTGCATGTTGAAAGCACTCAATGCACACTTGTGCATACAGGTTACCTTTGAACCATAGAAGTAAAATCTGAATCCTCTTCTGAGAATAAAGAACTCTTGTTCTTTCCCTTCAGGCCAACGTGGACCAAAGCCCTAGCACAGCCAAATCTTCCCAGCCAGCTCTCTACGTAAGCAAGTACCCTGCTGAAAGGTCATTCATATAACACTCAGGAGAGGGGAAGGTCACAGCCCATTCGAGGGCTGGAACTTAAGATGTATGGTCTTCAGGAGGGTCACAGGCTGAGACAAAAACCTGCTGACAGACTCATGAATGAGGGAATAAATGCGTGCACTGGGAGGGAGAAGCCTGGGTGTGATGCCAAAAGGATTTTCTAAGAGCATCTCACCAGCACCTGGGAGGAGCTGCCGGTGCCTGCAGAGTGGGCTCCTCACTGAGCTTAAGTTTGTCCCTTCCCTGCTGCTGGCACAGCAGGAGCATCGCAAGGGCTTCCCATCAACCTGCTGTCATCTGCCTAAATATCATGACATGATGGTGTTCTGCATCCAAAAAACACACCAGCTTCAGGCAAAAAACTAAGGGAACTGAGACAAGCGGAGCTTTACACTTGCAGGATTATGGCCCCTACAAAGGGCCAAGACAACCCACAGCACAAGTCAGCATTGCCTCAGACACTTCCTAAGCCTATTAAAAGATTGTTGATGATCTGCTCTGCCAGTTTGAACAGCCAAATACTTTCATTCAACACTCAGCCTGGTGCCAAAATCAGGAACTGTAAGAAACAAAGGAGAGGCCTCAGAAAATGGCAGATTTTTGTCTGCCATCACAGGGAGAACTCCGTTTTTGGGACCCAGGGAACAGAGCAGAGCCAAACTACCCCAGCTACAAAAGCAGATTAAAAGACCAGATATGGATGGAAGGACTCTCCAACCAACCAGTCTTGTTTCTTTGAACACAGTTTGCTGTCTGTTTTTAGATTAACTGAAGTGTGGCTCAGGCTTGAGTATTTTCTCATTTTATCGCTGCTTGAGCCAGCTGAGCACACTGAATGTGGACAGAGATGCTCACATGTAATCAGCATGAAATACTAATAAAGCAAAGCTCCTGAGGTTAAAGCATGAGCTCTGTTCCTCCCAATCACTTTTTAAGCTAATTAATATCCTTAACTAAAATCTATGTTGCTTTTAGACACTTTTATTTAATGGATTTTCCGAAGTCAGCCTTGATTTGGGATGAAGATCCCTCGAGTTCTGATAGCATTGCCAGGTATAACCGGAATTTATTTCTTCCATTAAAAAGTAAGACTTGGGAGCTGCCTTTCATCCTCCTATCTCCCTTCTAGGCTCTCATAACACACAGTGAAAGAGATAAGGCTAGGAGTGAAGCTGGTAAAATCCATGCATGACCTCTTGCCCCCCTGGCAGCACCACGGCGGGAGTTCCTCCCCAGATGCTGTGCCCCAGCTTTGCTGACAGATCCAGGAGATGCCTTTCCCATACAATGCCCAATTTCAAAAGAGAACAAGGACTAGATTTTTGCTTGTACTTGAATCCTTTAGAACCATAAAGCATCCAAGCTCTCTAAGCCTTTATTATGATCTTCAGCAACACATGCATGATGACATGGGGTCAATATTAAGTTGAACCTTCAGAAAAGAACATTTACAGCCCTAATGGGCATCTAAACTTCCCTAATAAAGTGCTGAACAATACACTTGTTATTCACCAGCAAGTCTTCAATGACACAGAAACCCATGTCCCCAGCAAACCCCATGCTCTAATGAGACATCATTCCAGTGTCCAATGCTTTCCAAAGAAAACTGCTGGAAAAACAGGAGGAAACAGGTGTTGGAGACATTATGAATGAACTCAGTGCACACAGTCATTGTCCGTGCAACATCTACTATAAAGAAAGCTTGGGGAAACCCATTCACTAATAATTCATTGTTTGCCTATGAAAAATATGTGTACTAACAACTTGCTCTGCAGTCATTAAAAAAAGCCACATTCCTGCACTTACCCACTACTTTTGCTTTTTAAACAAATCAACATTTTGCTGGGGCTTTTTTATTTGTTTGGGGTTTTTTTGGGGGGGGTTGTTTTTGTTTTTTTTTTTTTAATCTGGAAAAGAAAGCATATTAGAGTGTTTTATTACTGCCTTTCAATGCATTTTGGTCAAAAAGATTAAAATCTTCTGTTCACTGAAAGCTGGGGTTTTATTTGTTTTTACTATATGACATATGTCTTCCTTCCGTGCATTACAGAATGGAAATATCTACAAATTATAATCTTGAAAGCATCTTAGAAATCTTGAAGCTGTCAATAACAGTATTTTGCTAAGCATGACGTGGGAGAGAAAAGGAGCCTAGCTTATGGAATCAAAACAGATGCTCAACAATTTTCATTCCAAAAAAGCCCTCAAAATGGTGTTGAGCAGGAGCCTCTGAATTCAACATTTTCTAAACCAGCAGATGAGATGCCTTGCATTGAGTAGCACCATTAGAGGACTCAATGAAGGAGCTGCCCACATGGTTACTCTTGATTTTCAGCAGTTGTTGGGAAATTCTGTAGGACAAAGAGACAGCTGGTGCTGGGTACCAGATCAAAGAGAATGAGATGGCCTTGATAGTCACAACCTCCCACCAGTCCCAGACAGAAATATGGAAAGAGACAGAAACTCAATTAATCAACAGCTGAAGCAAACAGTATTATTACTGGCAAATGAGCATGGTTTCTCTGGAAAATATGTCTTGTTAAACTGGTATTTTCTGCTGAGTTCACAAGAGCTTATGAAAGTGATAACACAGATGTGATTCTGTGAGGAAGCTCTTGCCTCATTTTCACCTGGCATGGTGAAGACCAGAACAACAACAAATCAACCCAGTAAACATCTGGTGGACTGAAAAGGAGTTAACTGATTTAAAAATATATGATAACTGGGAGCTTATCTTTAAAAAAATAAGCACCTTGACTGTGTTTCAAAGGAATAATTTTCAGCCCTACTTTTCTTAGCAGGCCCCTAGGAGGGCCTGTGAAATTTGTTCATGGCACATCACTAATGGGGGAAGTAAATTGTAAAAAAGAGGAAGATCAAAGCAAAAGAAGCTCATCTATACTGACTAGAACCATGAAAAGGTGTTAACACAGCAAATGCAATCTTGTAAGGAGGAAAACCTAAGAATGTCACAGAGCAAATGACTCTCTATTAGTTCAGTGCACCTGGAGAGAGCATCACAGCCATGATGTGCTATCAGGATGCCAGGGTTTGTGCTCTGGTAGTAGGGGTGATGCAATACTTACACATAAGAACAGGTGGTTATCAAACAAGAACGGGCTTTATCACCTGCTGGGTTTTATACTGGTTGCGTAAAACAGTTCAACAGGTTTAACCTTTGGAGAGGCTTCAGAGAGGAGCCGTGAGAATGACCTAAGGACCGAAAAATGCGGATCACAAGATTCAAACAGCTCCATTTCATTTGTCAGAGAAGAGTAAGGGCAAATATGAGATCATAACATGAACTAATTAAAAAAAAAAAAAAAAACAAAAGCAAGCCAGCAGAAGTCATGTGGACTGTTTTATGGAGGAAGTCAGAGTGAATTATTACATTTATCACTGTCTTATTTATCATCAAAGGTTATTTCTAAGTTCCTCATTAAAGTGTATCAGTCAGCCACAGGTCTGTTCCTGCCGACCCTGAATCTTTACTATCACCTGACTCCTGCCAGCAGCCCAACGTAACATACAGCAGCCTTCAAGGATTCCAAGGAACATACAAGTAATGAAAACCTTCCTGTGCTCCATCCCAAGTGCCAGTCTACCGGTACTCAACAGCTCACCAATGCACCAAGAAATAGCTGGGGTCTGGGGGATTTAAAAAAAAAAATTAAATTCTTGATTCAGAACACAATGTGTTGAGGAAAAAAAGCTGCTAAATAAAGTAACAAAAATACCAGTACACTGAAGACCCACTGGTTAAGCAATGCTGACAATATTAACAAGGCCATCCAGATGGTGGAGACCAGTAAATTCTCACTGTGGTCTGAAGAACACAAGTGCTCAAATTGTCACTTCCAACCACCCTGGTCTCATAGTCCAAAGGTCTGAAAAGGACAGTAATCCAGGGATTATCTTTGCCAGGGGAACCTATGTGTCCTTCTCCAAAAATCTTAGGGCAGTGTTGTCTTTGTATTGGAACATAATCCCAGCCCACACTCTATGACCCGACATGCCCTTCCCCAGTTTCCCAACATGTAAACAATAATAATATTGATATCAAACAAAAATAGATTGCCTTACTATATTTGAGACTAATTCTTGAGTCATATTATTTTAATAGGCAGACGAAAATACAGACAGGAAAATGTTATTTGCTCTGTTTCTGCGGAGTCTTTGCCAACTCCCCTGAACAGCAAGAATTTAAAATTAACTAAGCAATTCTACTTAAGCAGATGCAGAATAGTATGAAAAAAATGATTCAATTAGTCTATAGACAAAGCTGCTCAGTGCTAACAAAAATTCTCTCACCATAACTTCTGAAACTTGTCTTACAAAAGAACACATACCAAGATTTAATTAAAAAATAGCTGATACTCACAGCCTTGATCAGCCACCTGGAACACTTGATAACAACTGGTATCCACCAGATCCTTTTGCCAAACTCTTTATACTTCACTCTTAAATGAAGTGGCTGCTAATTCAAGAGCACAAAATTCTGTGACCCAAAGAGCCTATATGGTAGATTTGAGTTGAAATTTGTATTATGAAATGATGTATGCACACAAATACAGAAATACTGAAATATATAATGACTTTATTAGGGGTGGATTTATTAGGGGTGACCTTTCACTACCTGAATGGAGCCTAAAAGACAGATGGAAAGAGACTTTTTACATGACATGGGGAATGACTTCAAACTGAGAGTAGGTTTAGACTGGATATTAAGGAAGAAATTCTTTCCTGTGAGAGTGCTAAGACCCTAGCAGAGGTGGCTTAGAGAAGCTATGGCTGCTCCATCCCTGGAAGTGTCCAAGGCCTGGTTGGATGGGGCTCTGAGCAACCTGGAAAGGTGAAAGGTGTCCCTGACCAGGGCAGAGGGGTTGGAAGAAGATGATCTTTATGGTCCCTTCCAACCCAGGCCATCCTATGGCTCTATTTAGAGTTGAATCCATTGAGCAGTTTGCCTGTAAAAGCTGCAGTTAACCTACTGGTGGAAGTGCCATAATCAGGTCTTCCCAACTAATTTTATTTCAAAGGAGTATTTCCAGTGTCCACAGAAGGTTCTGGATGCTGCTGTTCTCCTTGCACTTTGGTTTCCAACACTGCCTTCTGAACCTGCATCTTCAACACTAAACAGGTAAATAGAATGCCCAGACTTGTTCTGAGTTTGTTGACAATGGCATGGAACAATGTTAATAGACTAATAAGGGCCATCCCATTAGTTTTGTTTATTAGAGCATCAGCTTTGAAAGCTTCCATGCTCTTCTCATGGCATGGCTCTGAGTCAGAGGCTGCTATCACCATGGGCAGCCCTGCACAGCTCCCCTTGCTTTTCCTGCTCAACCAAGAGATGGGAGGGAGTTGCTGCCAGCCCCACAGAACCACCTTCTGTGTGCCCCTTTCCCCATCCTCTAAGGCACAGATGACTTCAGGGATGCATCATTTCCCTTTCAGTCATCAGCCATAATCAGCTCCCTGAAGGCAGCAATTTGGAGACATAAACACAGGTTATGAAATGCAGTCTAGTATTTTCACAATAAATGCTTCTCTCTCTGGAAGAGCTGGTCAAAGACCAGCACCACTGGGGAAGATCTCATCTCTTACTCAAAATGGCAGGTGACATGATGAAGAAAAGCTCTTCATGAGGCTTGTAACTAGAGCAAGGCACATTCCAGCTGCTGCACAGCAACAGTTAGTTTTGAAAGCCCACATATCTTAAAGTAATGACACATGGAAACAGAGGAAAAACCCTGGTCCTGTGCTAGGGATGCCCAAGTACCCAAGTTGGATGCCCAACAAGGCTCTCCTCTCTCTTCTCTATAAATTCACATTTAACTCAGCAGCCCAACCAAAATTGATTTTTAGTTCCCATAAGAGTTCTGTATCCTCAGTGAACCTTTTACCTGAGCTAAGAAATTAAACTGCTGTGAGAAACTGAGAAACACTTGTTTGTTTTTTTGCTTTTTGTCTTTTGGGGTTTTTTGGTTTTGTTTGTTTTTATTACAGGGAACACCATTGTGAAAAACACAATTACTTGATATGATCATACATAGCAAAAAGTAATTCTTCCTCTGCATACTCAAGAGTCTGCTGAGATGAATGCACCAATTCTTCAATTTTTCACAAAATAACACTCGTTGTGCATGTCATGGGGGAATGACAGGCTACAGCCAGAGCTGTGCTAATTCGACATTACAAAACAAAGATACAAGGAATTAAATAATTAGAGCCTTAATAACAGTACAATGCATGTCTCCTTTGATAATCTCTTGAACTCTAAAGATAAAAGCAGGGTAGAAACGTGCATACAAGATATGCAATAACTGAGAGTTTCAAAGTTCCAACATCTTATAAGATCAGTCTTTTAGAGCAAAAACTTCTCCAATTGTCTGGGCTACTTCTGCTCTTTTGTACCTCCCTTCCAGCTGCTTTCCCCTCACCTCCTCTGCCAGACTCCCCTTGGCTCACTGCACTTGTGGGCAGCTGGAACTTTTCTTGCTCTACTACTGTTTGATAATAGCAGAAGTGACAAGAAGTAACTTACTTCACATTTTTCCCTGCTCTAAAATATATATATCATCTATTATGTCCATTGACTGGAAAACAATTCTTCCTAAAAATTTGCCTGCTTTTGTTTTTGTTTTTCTTTGTTATTATTATTATTATTATTTGAAATATTATCCTTTCCACTTGCTTTCAACTTTTCTTGCAGTTTTCATCCTGCCACATCATCAATCTTGTCAGTTAAGGAGAAAAAAATCAAGATCCATTCAAGCTCAAAAGAGTTTGCAGCAGTCTAAAAGCCAACTAAAGATATTACTTAGCTACTTTTTACCTTGTACTCTGAAATTGAGGACAGAAACAGAAATAGTAATGACAAAAAAAGAAATTAAAATGCTGATATTTATTATGAAAGATTGCTCTAGGCTGTATCAAATAGAAATGCAAATTCATATTCACAATGTTGGATAGAGACAGCCAAATCTCAATGTATTCCTGCTACTTTAAAAGAAAGATTCCTCTAAAGGGTAAACAAGTGATGAGCTGCCTAAGGTGGGGGCTCTGAAAACAAGTTTTATCTAAGAAAAGCTTTTCTAGTCCCTGGGGTTGATATCCAATTAATGCTTCTGGTATTCTAAAGGGATTATGACTTGCTTGAAAATAAACATAAAAATTCTGCTACAAAACTTGGTTTATCTTTTTGATGGATTAGTAAAGTAGCACAGACCTATGAATATAGGTTTTAAATTTAATATTATTCTCTCACATATTATCATCATCAAGGATTACACCCATGGCTCACTGGCACTGTTATTCTTCTGTATCTCAAAATATGAGACAAATAGAAAATACAAATAAATAAAAGGAAGCTACAGCATGCCTCACTGTAAACAACCAGAAGCATTTTGCTGAGTTCACCTTATATTGCACTAATGAACAGAGCACATCTTCACCACATAAATATCAAAATGAGTTTTATTACCATTCAAATCACTCTAAGAATTGGACTATATTTTCAGGATGGGGCAAAGAAATTCCTGTTACTTTAATCTGCTCCCCAGATTGGCCCAATCTAGACTATAACCTGCAGCACAGTCTGACTTGAACAAAATAATTAGCATTTAGTAAGATAACTCAGTTATCAGCCTCAATTTGAGATGTCTGTCTAAGAACATAAAATCAGCATTTTGACTGGGATTCACTTAAACAGTTAACAGGTTTTCAGTTATAAAGTTATATTAGAATACCAGGCAATTTTTCCCTCTACTTGCACCATTTCCTATCATTTGTGTGTCTAATTAGCTTATATCTCAGACTAAAAATTGTTGCTGGCCTGTTCTCAATGTACCTTAATATGATGACTAAAGAAAAAAAAAGAAAAATCCAATTAAAATTTATGGGATCTGACTCTTCTCTGCCTTTTAGTCTGACCACGTAATTTAGCATTTCACCTTAATATTCAACTCATGTAACTAGCAATTACATAAGCTGCAAGGTATAAAAGAATCAGACCTATTTGATTACATGAAATTACACATTTCTCATTTTTATTAAGCATTATTTCACTGGTGTCAGGCCATGCCCCAAAGAGGAGATTCTAATACTGCTTTTAAGCTGTTTAGAGATTTTAAAATAGTGTGAAACTATGCTCTGGATGTCCTAGAATGTGGTAGTTGTGAGCACAGAGGCAAGGAGCCTCTGAAAACAAGACTGGTTTCCAACCTCTAGTCTGGTTACACAGAGTTCAAATCACAGACCAAGGGGAAAAAAAAAATTAAAAATTAAAAAAAAGAAGACTCTGCTGCTACTGTTACAGTACTTCACTAGTGTGAGTAGGAAAAATAAATAAACCTGATAACAAACTATTATTAGTTTTCCTCTGCAGATAAATATTATAATGCTGCTTGGTTTACTCTCCAAGCATCTGGCCCAAAAGAAGTAGCATTCTCCACTGATCTTTGCCTTGGAAACATTGAGGTTTGGTTCATCCAGGTCACAAGAACGGGAAGGAGAAGAGGTGGGAAGAGAGCAAGGTAAAAAGAGACATCTGCTTGAGGATGCCTTCCAAAAATTGTGTGTTCTATTCATATGGTTTGGGAATGCATTGACCTTCTGCCACAGACACAGAGCATTCCTGGACAATAAAAAGTGGGAGACCTCTTTGCTAAATTGAACAGTGCAGGTCAGATTGCCTGAGCTGGGGAATGCAGGCTTTGTCTCCCATCTGAAACACTCAATCAGATATTGCTCCCTTTTGTTAAGTGGTTTTAAAATCTAAAAGGCAAGCCTAAAAAAAGTGTCCTTAAATAAGTTCATTTCGATCCACTTTTACTTGTCACTAAGAGCCAGCTCAGCTAAACCCTTCACCCTGCAGCATCCTGTGAGCACGGCGCAACAGCACCAGGGTGACACTTGTGCCAGAAGTGCCTGCACTCCACTCACTGCCCACCTGAGAAGCCCCATGCTCACCTGGGCAGTAAAACCCACCCAAAACCCAATGCTGAACCGGCTCCAGCAACTACCTTCATGTCACCACCTTTCACCTGCTGCTTCCGGGGGGAGCAGAACCTGAGATGAAGAAGAGCAAGAACGTGTCCACCAGAGGACTGGGAAGAACAATTATCTTTAAAGACCTTTTGGTGTGCTGGCAGAACCACAGAAAAGACAAGAATTGTTCAATTACAAAGTCTTTGCAAAAAAAAAAATATACCTCAAATTCAATATATTTTCTTTCATCCCCTTTCACTGCACATTACAATTGGAGGTCACTGTAAGCAGCATTTGTACCACCATGATCCAATTCATTTTCCAAGCACCGAGAGGATTAAGCACATATGAACCAGAAAGAAAGAAAAAAACAAACCAACCATCACACATGAGAAATAAGGTCTGGCTTCTGTTTCAGGGAATATTAATAACTGAAATTCTTAACAAGTGACTGACAAAAGTTCTTCTGCTTCCTGCTGGTTTAACTGCCTCTAGGCAAAATTATGATTACTGCTAATAAGCCTAGAAATCTACTAAGCCTTAATAACAATACAGAACAGCAAGTCACAATATAGCTACCCTTTATAGTCAGAATGGTTCTCTGCAGCCAAAAATACAGTGTGAAGGTGGCTTGAAAGAGCCAAATGAAATTAGCACTTGAAATTCATGAGGGAAGGGACTTTGTACACAAGGGCACCATTTAGTTGTATTTCAGGTCCTGTTAAATTGGCTCACACTGCCCTATTAACTGGAAATCCAAAGATGATAGATAGAAGGACAGTGTAGCTGCTTCAGAAATATTTTTTCCTCCATTGAAATTATTTTTCTTTCATTATGAAGGATCATGGTTTGGGTTGGAAGGGACCTTAAAGACCATCTAGTTCCCACACCTCTGCCATGGGCAGTGGCAACTTCCACTAGACCAGGTTGCTTAAAGCCCCATCCAACCTGGCCTTGAAAACTACCAGGGAAAATTTCCAGACCTGACAACACAACGGAAATTTTTCAGCTGTAATTCCAAGCAAATGCTTGTGACTTTAAATGGATTTACATCTCCCTCCCAAAATAGAGATTTTTGTGGCACAGTTCATAGCAGCTACAGAGGGAAAGAGACTTTTAGGTCAGACCCCTATCACAGGTCAGAAATTTCCATACATGACAAAGGTGATCTTAGCTCCAAAGTGCTACCTGCAATATTCACAGCAAATAACCTATGCTAGCTCTTCACTGGAAAACATTATAAAGCTCTGAAATGCTCCAGCAGATGCAGATGTTTTGTAGAGACACAGAATCTACAGATTAAGCTACAGAATGTGGCTTTGCCACTGAACAGGAGGGGCTGAACAGGGATCTCCTTTTTTTCTTGGTAGCTACAATCTAATCTGTATTCCCCAGCTAAAAGCATTGCAATAAAACTCTTTATAATGAAAGGACAATTAAGTCACATTACATGCAAAAAGTCATCATTTGATAATGATCCACTAATTTCAGCAAGATAAGACACTAATCACTTATGGTAATCAAATTTGCCCTGATAATGCAGTGACTGGACCCTGCTGAAGCAATTCAGAGATGTTAATTAGCTCTGCACTCAGATGCCACCAGGTCACAGCATGTTCCTGATGGAAACACTCCAGGCTGGCAGGACACCACGTTACCTCTTGTTCAATTTTTGTACCAGAAAAGGCAGATTCTGGATTCATCAGTCAGTCATACTTATTGCATGAGTTTCCAGCCACACAAGTACTGGTGTCTGGCAATTCAAGATATGATGCTCAAAGAAAGGCTCAATTACGTATTTTTTACATTACCTACGTCCAAAATAAATGACAATCCTAAAATGCTGTGGATTTTTTTTCGACATTGAAAGAATCATCTATAATAAAAGCATATCCATAATAAATCTAATCCATACCCAATGGCTACTTAATCCCATGCAACCCATCTGGGAAAGCAAAGGAAAATTAGGCGTGCTTTGGTTCTGTCCGGCACCACCAGGTGGCAATAGTAGCCCAGCTAACCCATCCCACAGCACACCAGCAGCACCAACTGCTTTATTGCCCTTTTTCTTTTCACTCAGCCCTACCCTGAGCTTTTTAGCTTAAAGTCATTGTCAGACGAAGAACTTATAATAGAAAGGACCCCCACAGCTAGTCCAAAGACCGGGTCCAACCTAAGCAGCTCCCAGGAACCCGTGACTGACACTTCCAATTTGGCAAATCCAGCTGTTCATGTGCTAAAGGCATAGCTGCCTCATGCAGATATCCATCACATTCACTTGATTTCTGCAAACTGACACCCCTTCAATGTATTTTCACTCAAAGAAGGAACAGCATGCAAGACTCCACTCATTCCCTATCAAAACACTGCATATATGCCTCAAACTACATGATACATGGAAAAGCAGGAGAAAGAAAACTACTTTTTGATAACCTGGAAATGACAGAAGTACACCAGGCCTGGATTTGAACAGAAACCTAGATCCAAAAAGTGGCTTATGTTCCTCAGATTTTAGTGAGTTCTTTATGTAAGTGAGTTAAGACTGCATGGTCCTGCTTTACCAATCATTTTGAGCTCAAGCAAGAGGCAGAAGTGGCTTGGTGTATGGAAATTAATTGCCATTGTAAACACAAGCTGTAGATACCAGACTGCATGATGATGCTGTAAATGAAAGAGCAATCCGGCTTCATCCACTATCCCAGGACCACAGTTTCTAAACTTCTCTAGTAATCAAATCCATGGGTTTGTTTTTTTTTTTTTTTTAAATGGAGCTGTAGGAAAAACAGAATCCTAGGTAAATTCATGTATAAAGTTACATCTCTGATCTGACCTCACCAATTATCCTGGAATTACAACAAGGCAAGCAAAAAGTCACTGATCTACACCTGCTTTTCAGACTCACAGTTCTGAGTGCTCAACTACCTCAGACCACAAGGAACTTCCAGCTCCAGCCCCAGAGAGATCAGCATTCCCTCCCTAACAGCCATACTTCTGGCCTGCAAGGATTCACCCACTGACCTAATTCAAAAACCATTTTATATGACCCTAAGGTAGAACCTGGAATAATTTGCATTGTAACCACTGTTCTCCACTACAATTTTCTGCTAAATGAGCTTTTTAAACAGAAATCTCATCCCAACACTGGGAAAGGAAATGTGACTGAATGTGGTAGAAGAAAAAGTGGAAGGGGAATTACATTCTCTTGCCTTTCACCCATCACTGTAAAATTGAGTGTGTTCATGCTTAGGATAGATTTATCTTCCTAGGTAGTCAAAACCCAGAGCACCTTCTCGTCAGAGGAACAGCTGCTCAAATGCAAGTTACACACTAGGACTTTTTGTCCCAAATTGCTTTGGTCTTTAATTTCAGTTCCAGTATTGTCTGTAATTCTATTCATAAAGCTAAATTATGACTTGAACTGCAAAATTCATTCTAGCCCCTTCAAAATTTAAAACACAAAATCAGAATATGAAATTAGCCACTGCCTCCAGCTGCAATACATTCCTTATTTATAATTTTTGCCCACTTTCATTGGATATATAGTTCAAATGACAACCTGAAAATTTGTCTTAATCACAACTAGTACACAGAGGTTCCCCCCCTGCCTTTTTCTTCCTTACATCCCATAAGCACCCAAAACAATGACAGGTAGAGTGGCAGAAGATGAGCCAAATATCTCTCCAAGGTACTCCAAGCCATCACACATCTGAGTAACAGGTGTCAAGCTCTGGCAAAACAAAACCAGATACCAAAAACCCAAAACACATTTTAATTTGATTTAATTCTTTTGGGCATTCAGCCTCAGGCCTTCCACTGCAGCTGTTCACAGCATCCACTAATATTTCTGTGCCATTCCTCAGCCAGAGAGGCAACATTTCCCTTTCAGCCTTTTGAATGGAAGTGAAGCAATATGGTGGAAACAACCAGAGCCCTACAATAAGGGGAACAGTAGCAAGCACTGCACCATCCTAGAGAGCATTGCAAGAGCTTCCTGAGGGAAAGTCCTGCTCATCAAACTTGATTTCCTTTTATGACAAGGTAACTCACCTGGCTGATCAAGGGAAACCAGTTGATGGAATCTTTTGGGATTTCAGTAAAGCTTTGGATACTGTCAGAGTGACCTGGACAAAGTGTCCAGCACACAGCTGGAAAAACTCATCATGGGATGGGTGAGCAACTGGCTCACGGGTTGGGTGCAAAGGGTGACAGTGAATGGGGGGGCATCAGACTTTCACTAATGGGGCTCTGCAGCACCCCATCTTAGGCCTTGTGCTCTTCAACATCTTCATTGATGACCTGGATGCAGGACTCAAAGGAATACTAAGCAAGTTTGCAATGATATAAAACTGGAAGGAGCCTGCTGGGAGGCCCTGCAGAGAGATCTGAACAGGTTTGAGGACTGGGCAATCACCAACCACATGGAGTTCAACAAGGGAAAGTGCCGGATTCTGCACCTGGGATGGGGCAGCCCTGGATGTATGGACAGACTGGCAATGAGACACTGGAAAGCAGTGCCACAGAAAGGGACCTGGGTTCCTGGTTAGTGGCAAGCTGAATATGGGTCAGCAGTGCCCTGGCAGCCAGGAGGGCCAGCCCTGTCCTGGGGTGCATCAGGCACAGCATCACCAGCCGGGCAAGGGAGGGGATTGTCCTGCTCTGTTCTGGGGTGGGGCGGCCTCACCTCGAGTGCTGGGGTAGTTTTGGGCACCACAACATAAAAAAGACATGAAGCTGTTAGAGTGTCCAAAGGAGGGCACAAGGATAGTGAAGAGCCTTCAAGAGAAGCTGTGTGAGGAGCGGCTGAGGGCACTGGGTCTGTTCAGCCTGGAGAAGAGGAGGCTGAGGAGAGACCTCATTACAGCCCACAACTTCCTCATGAGGGGAAGAGGAGGGGCAGGCACTGATCTCTGCTCTGTGACCAGTGACAGGACCCGAGGCAATGGCCTGAAATTGTGCCAGGGATGGTTTAGGTTGGGTATCAGGAAAAGGCTCTTCACGCAGACCGTGGCTGGGCACTGGAGCAGGCTCCCCAGGGCAGTGGTCAGCACCAAGCCTGGCAGAGCTCAAGAAGCATTTGGAAAACACTCTAGGGCACCTGCTGTGATTCTTTGGGAATTCTGGGAATTGGACTTGATGATCTTTGTGGGTCCCTTCCAATTCAGCATATTCTGTTATTCTGTGGAATACGCTACCCAGGGAGGTCATGGAGTGTTCCCCTCTGAAAGTATTCAAAATCCACCTGGAGATGTTCGGGTGTAAGCTGCTCTAGGTGACCCTGCCTTGGCAAGGGGGTTGGACTAGATGATCTCCAGAGGTTCCTTCCAACCTTAACTATTCTGTGATTCTGTGATAAAAAGACCACACAAGTCAGGCTTTGTTCTGTGTTCAAACGAGTAAAATTTGCAGAGCTTAATGCAAAGCCAATCTGCAGTAGCTCTAGATCTCTGGAAAAGAAGCTATTTTTAAACGGCAGTAGCAATGTGGACTGCATAAATTAGCATAATCTCAGCCTTCATGGATAGTTCTCAGCTGTTTTACATATTACAAATTAACACTGCAGATTCCTCACTTCTACTAACGTGGTCAATCACGCACTTCATGGGGCTTAAAATCTCCTTTTTCCATCCTACAAAATCTCAATGTCCTTTTTTTACACTCCTCTTTTCAGAGCAGTACTATCACAGGCTCAGGTTCCATTACAAATCTCACAAGGTTTCATGCCTAACTGGTGGTTCTGTGGCTGCCTAAATGGAGGACATCCTCTTGTTTTCTCAGCTGATGATTTTCTCCTCGTGGGCAGATGGCATAGAAGTGGAATGCAGATGGAAACGCACAGCCCACAAACTCCTCATTATAATTTGAATTAGCGTTAGCAGCTCTTGGATTCTCATCGCCTCTTTAAATTATTTTCAGCAATAAAGGATAATCTGCTGTTTTCAGAAGGCACAGTCAAAAGTAATGATATCTGTTTATAGTTGAGAACCTTCTCCTAACAATATGACTTCTAATTTCACAAGGTTTAATAAAGTCCATAAATCAATACCGGAAAGGACTTTAAATTGATTATCTCTTGGCTTGATTCAAGTATTACCTTAAGAAGAAAGATCAGTAAGAAAATAACAGATCACACATGCATGAACGTTTAGAAGTCCCATAGTTAGCCATTTAACTGTCATGGCTCCAGGTATCACTTTACCTGAGCTGCTTGGAATTATAATGGATTTATCTCTGCAGAACACCTGTAAGATAAGGGAGCTGCTGGTGATAAACTGCAGCAGGCAGCAAGGAGGTGACAATGATGCTGATGGCCTGTGGCTCACAGACTCACCCTGCATACTCCTTGCCCTTTAGGACTGAAACCCCTCCTGGAGGGCTCAAAATAAGGGTGCCATAAAAACTAATCTTATCATTTCTTCAAGCTTTTCCACAGCATGCGCAGTCTGCTGGAACTGGCTTTCCTAACAATCTGACCAGCTGGAAAAGTCCTAAAAACAGCAAAATAAAAATATCTGTGGTGGAAAATAGCAAGGAATGAAAAATAATAACCATTAGAGGTCAAGTCTGGATCCCTGAAAAGTTTGTATTAACCAATGGAAAAGTATTAAAATAAATAAACTTATCCCTTAGCTATAAAAAGAAAACAAACAATACTTGAGACACCCAAGTGACATGGTTGGTAAGGATTTACAAACTCATAGACAGCTCTCTCACACAAATGAAAATCTGCTCCTGTTCCAGAAGCCTGGAGTCAGACTTGATAAACACAAATAGCCTCGTTTGAGCCAAGTTCTGACCTGGTGCCTGACAACAAATTATTAAATTGCACTGCTCTACCTCATCTAGAAAGGAACCTTCTAAGTTGTTTCACAAAATGGTTTCTGTCTATTTAAAGGATGGATACACATTGCTTAACCGTATTTTTGGCCTGCAATAGTAAAGGTTTTTTCTCAGATGCTGAATTTATTTGCATATTACACATCAAAAACATTCAGATGTTCAGCCTAGTTGTGGTATATATACACTGCAACATAAATAATTTGCCTATATAATGCAGGGCTATAATCTTCCTCAGCCTGCAGGCATGCTAATGATCTTACACAGAATGAAATGTTTCATCACCAAAGACAATTTATCTTTCCTGCATTCATGGAAGAAGATTATGGGAGGTCATCTTCTTAGAGGTTTCCCTTTCACCACAAAAAAAAAAGACAATAATCAGTTTTCATTAGGGAAGACTTGTCCTTTATCTTGTACCACATGACCTTCCTGTCCCATCCACCAAACACAGCACTGATATCAACCAAGTAAATACATGGTATTGTCTACCACACGAGTTTATAAAGGGTAATAGAAACACTCAAATTTGCTATGCAGCCCCTAAGGACTTACCTGTGTCAAAAGAACCTAACACACGTTTTATCTTCAGCTTAATGGCTTGCACTTGAAACTGAGCAGGGTCCTCAAAAGCGACCATTTGAAACTGTTGTTTCAAGAGAAAACTCAGCTCAAGCATGACAGAATAAAGAATTTCCAGAAGAAGGGAAAGCTCCATTATAAGTGCTTTAAGGAAGCCCTGATTCTGTAAAGCCCATCAATATCCCACAGCTCATCCAAAGGAACATTCAGAGTCTTTGGCATAGAGAGGCTGATCACCCAGGGAAAGGCAAAGAGAATTTTGGCAGAGGATGAGATACTGTGCCAGCATTTCTGATGCAGTAAAGGTGACTCTACCACACATCTGTCTCTCTGTGAGAGGCTGAATCTGCCTGTGAAAAAGTCAGTTTTGAGAAAGGTTGGTATTAAACGATTATGCTCCCTCCATCCTCTCACTGAGGTTATGCTAATTAGTTAAGGGGAGCAAAGGAATTCTTTGATCCTCCAAGTCCTCCTTCCCTCACAAGGTGACTCTGGCTCCTGGCACAGCACCCAGAGGAACAGCACAGCATATCCTAATTCCATAATTGTGGAATTAGCCATTTTCAACCTTGAAATTTAACCCTAAGAAATTGACTATGCAGTAATCCACATAATCCAGGCCTCTACACCTGTCCCTCTTCCAACTAATCTCACCACTCTTCACTACGACACATCTTAATTTAGAGTCGTGTCTGCTAAGGTCAATGTGTAAGTGGATGCTCAGGAGCTGCAACAAGTATTTGTCACACGGTGGGACCAACTGCTTTGTGAACTCTGCGAGACACAGAAATATTAGCAGCAAGCAGAGCCCTTTGCCAGCCGTGCGCAAATGATCTTTACAAAGGTTCTAGGAAGCAGCAAGAAGGGACAGATAAATAAATAAATAAATAAATAAATAAATGTGTGTAGTGTAGCCCTGGATAATGCGATCTCCTGGTATTAAGTTTTCTCCTGAAGGAGTTAAGTATATACCAGCTGCTCTACATTAAACCGAGCTGGCATTTTAAATCATGCAAATTAGCTGAGCTCCCATCCATTTCAGCCCAGCATTAAGCAGCATTGCTGTAAATGATGCAAAGTACTGGCCAAACCAAGCCCTGCCATTTCAGCTGCTGCTGGAGGAGAGGAGGAGGCAGGGTGGGTAGCGGCTCTGAGTGATGCTGCAGCTTTTCACAAGATGGTTTGAAAGAGCCTCCTTCCACCACAGGTATTGTCTGCATGACCAAAACGTGCCCATGTGTATGGAAAGCCCGGGGCTTTTATTTGTTAAAAATCCATTGATATACACTACTAAGAATCGCTGAAAGATTATTTAAAATTCAACTGTCTGCCAGTGGAACAGTGAAATTTCAAATCTCTCTTTGCTTAATGCTGCAGAATAAACACTGAGTGGATCTGACGGGTCATTGGCTCAGAAATGCTGACACAGCAGCCAAGGGTGGCATCAGTCCCCTCCATCATGTCCAACACCAGTGGATATTTCTCAGACTGTGAAGGGAATAGATGAAAATCTGTGTTTATTCAACACAAACCCCTCTTCTGCTGAATCTGAGAGCACTCAGGAGGCAATAAAGAGAGCTAAATCTTTCTTTGTTCACATGGTTGTGGCCAAGAGATCAAGTTTCAGCACAAAGCTGAAACAGTGAAATAAGAGTGAAGGACCTGCTATTGAGAAGTCTAGGAGCTCCATAGATTTCTTTTTAGATTATTATCTCAGGTTCCATGTTGAACTGCTCAACCAGGGGAAGGTGGAATTCATTCTTGTGTTAAAAATAAGGTAAACCACCTTGCTATCCAACCTGATAAACCAGCCCACCAGTGGTGGTGACCATGAGCATGACATCCCACGACACAGTACTGCATCTTGGTGGTGGCACCACCAATCACTCCACATGATGCAAACCATATTAGGGGAAGGCCAAAAGGCATCTTACAGGCAGGAAAGGAAAATCTACATTTCTGCAGTGTGGGAAGCTGGTATCTGACTGCTTGGAAGCAGGATCCTAGGCAACCACTGCTCTTCTTCTTGAAAAGCAGAAAGCAAATTCATTACAATTCCCCTGGAGAGGCTCCATAGGGATGAACAAGATGCTGCTGCCTCCCATTTCCAGCTCCACGCTAGAGGACCTGGCACCTTTTTGCCAGCTTCCTTTGGCAGTGCCCACCTGGCACATTACTGTGGAGGACCAGACTCCTGTGTGCTCCAGAGCCTATCCCAGAGGACTAAGATGCAGCAATGCCAAAAATACTCCTTCCCAAAATAAACCATCCCAATTAAGCCTCAAACAAGTCTGGAATACATGTGACTGTCCTGAGAAGCAGACCGACCCCTGGTTATTGAACAAGAAAAGCAAAACCCATTTCTAGGCTATCGAATCAAATGGTCAATGCACATTTGATCTTGAGACAACACATGGCATTTTTCGATTAGTTCTGAAGACTTAAATATCCACAGGTCTCAGGCAAATGGAGAATAATTTAAAATGGAATCAAATTTGTCTTACCAGACTGATCCATTAATTATTGTCTCCACCAGCTGCAATCAAAGTTGCACTTTAATCTTTGTGGATCAAAATGTCAGTACTGAAATTACCTGTAGTTTCCAACAGTGGACACAGCTCAAGCGGAGATGGCTAAAGAAAAAAAAGGAATCTGCTTCTAAATATTTGTTTCAAGGTATGCAAGTATAACAAAGTCTTAGTACCCATATTCACCATAAAATATCACACAAGCTAGATCAGCAACATGAAATCCCACCAGGTTATTCATTTTGTTCTAACAATAGGCAAGCATACAGAACTAACAGATGGCAGAAAAAGACAATATAATAATTTTTGGTCAGCATTTCCAGAAGATAAGCAATCCTAGCAGGGAAGATGCCCTCATTGCTTGAAACGAAAAAGTATTACTACAACAGCCTTCACAACTGAGAATGTCACTCCATGAGACATAAAATACATAAAATTACAATTCCAGCCTGTCACACGCCTCTTCCACTTCTCCCAAGAGCAAAGCAAGGGTGTCTTCCGACAGCTCTTCTAGAAGATGCTCTTCCTAAACAACTCTGAAAAATCTAGTTCCTTTGGCTAAAAGGCCTTGTCAGCTCCTGCAATGTTATTTCGGAGATGAGGGAGAACATGCAAATGGTCAGAGAAGTTGGGACACTCCTTTTATTTGGAGAAGGAGTAACCAAGCCAACAAGACCGCAGCACTGAGAAGAGCTACTGCTGCAGCCAGCGAGTAAGTTAGTCTGTCAAGGGCTGGTTTAAGGTTTCTATTTATTTATGGACTATATATTTCATGAGAAAGCCTGGATATGCATAACTAGCTCGCTTTGTTCATCAGGTGAGGCAAAATCTCCGGGTTTCTCCAAGAAGGCTTCACAGCCCAGTAAGGCCAAGGCACTTTTGGATTATACCAAGGCTGTCATTACATAAAGGACAAGACAGAAGAAATGGACCAATATTAGTGACAGGACAGGTAAAATAAAGGCAGTTAGTGAAAGAGAGGATATGGCACAGCTATGGAGACAAAAAAAAAAAAACCACACAAGGAAAAGGACTTAAGGAAACGTCCAAGACGAGGGATGAACGCAAGCTAAAAAATGCAAGTAAACAAGACATTGTCAAAATATGATGATATGACAGTCCAAAACTCGACATGCACAGAGAAAAAAGTCTGGTAAAAGTGCATTTTCAAATACAGAACTTGGATATTTTTTTCTTTTCAGGCGTTGTTTTCCTACATATTGCTTCCAATTCTAAAATAACCCGAAATTAAAATGATAAATAATCCAAGCATAACATACCTAAAAATACTTTCAAGAGGCAAAAAAAGGTGGAATCAGAATAAAACTTCAGATCTCAGCCTGTTTTAAAATAAGAAGTGACCTGTTTTCTCATTTATTTTAATAGGTGGTTTATTTGTTTTAAGTTTTAGCAGTTATTTCCATGCCTTTGCAAAACTGAAGAAACTGAGACTGTTTCCACAAACTATTTCAGAAAAAACAATTTACAGATAAAATTAGAGGCATACAACTAAGTGCCAAGTGTTTGACTGAATTCCAGTTCTTGGTGAATGGAAAACCATTCCCAGCTTCCTGTTACAAAATGTACCAACAGTTCATGTCTAATAATACACATAATATCTAACCTCAAATATAGATGTTTCTAAAAATAATATTAAAGCAGAGTATTTTTAGCCTGGTGAATTTCTCAAGAGAATGAGATTCTACAGTTTGCTGCAAGGAAAAAATAGATTAATGGGTTAAAAATTTAAGAGCATCTCTTGATTTATACCAAAATAAAAAGTAGAAGATTTAGCTCCAAAGCTTCAAGAAGCGAGGAAAAAAGGGAAAAAAGGTCAAGAGCAGAACACCCACCCTTTCATTAAAGGTCCAGCTATTACTTAATTCAAATGTCTCTTCTTAAACAGCACTTACAATATTTATCCAGTTGCAAACTTGGAAAACTCAAGCAAAATAATTATTTATTTAAGCACCTCCTTAATTTCTTCCACTTTGGTAATAACAGGGAACTTGTAGGCTAGAAGCATTAAAATACTCTACAGACTGTTCAGAGATTTAAATCTAGTGGTGAGACAATCTGGAAAGTGAAATTACAGAGCAGGCAATGTTTCTCAAAGGATCCTTAAAAGAAAATTAAAACCAGCCAATACTAACCCTTAATTTCCAAAACCCAGAATTTAATCCACACTACCTCAATAAATAAACGCTTTCTTTTCTGATACCCTCTGGATAGGCAAAAAGAGCACAAGTGGTGTTGGTCTTTTTTTTTTTTT